>JAWQEG010001835.1:47500-50000 GCA_033782935.1 Petrolisthes cinctipes
TTATTATTATTATTATTATTATTATTATTATTATTATTATTATTATTATTATTATTATCATTATTATTATTATTATTATTATTATTATTATTATTATTATCGATTAATGTTTGTTAGATTAAGGAACCCTGTGTGTGATGTAGTCAGAAAATTGGAGGTAAACGAGTTCTTCAAATATTGCCACGAAACAAACACACACACACACACACACACACACCTATATGGAAGGAGCTTGTTTATTTCGTGGCATCGTCAGGAGGAATCAGAAACCTCCAATTCTCATACACGATCACAGAGTCCTTAAAGATATGTATAATATTTGATGGATAAAATTTTTTGGTGTATATTATTGTAAAAAAAAAATAAAAATGCCATTTGAAAAGTTACAGAACTTGAATTATTGGACCTCATGTGGATTTGAAAACACGCATTAACAAACAAACTCATGTAAAATGCAAGTTATCTGTATTTATTATTTACAAAAACTACATATTCTTTGTGTTGTTAAAGAGGATATATAGCACATTGTTTTGGGTGGTAAATCTGGAGCAAATGATTCCTCCAAACTATTCCAGGCAACAACAGGATACCATTATTTTTCTTCATTTGGGTCTGTTTCCTGGCATACTTTGCAGGAATCAATGCACTCCACTATTTCAAAAGTATACTATCCCCTTAATTTGAGCTGTATGTAAGAATATGGACTGTGTTAGGTATGGTGTGTACAGTGGGTAGCATAAGTTGGTTTCATTTCCACCTGTGTATGTACAGCCACAATCAAATATCCACCCACACTTTCCTTCCATCGTAGTAAATATCTTGGTAATAAAGAACAACACGTGTGTGATTTTGCAGCACCTCATAATAATAATAATAATAATATCCACCAACACTTTCCTTCCATCGTAGTAATTATCTTGATAATAAAGGACAACACGTGTATGATTTTGCAGCACCTCATAATAATAATAATAATAATAATAATAATAATATCCACCAACACTTTCATTCCATCGTCGTAAATATCTTGGTAATAAAGAACAACACGTGTATGATTTTGCAGCACCTCATAATAATAATTGAGGGGGTTGAATTGACGTAAGGTGTTGTTGTATGAATATATTTTGATATGATAATGATTATTTTGCACAATGGAAGGAAAGTGTCGGTGGTTATTTGATTGTGGCTGTACAGTATCAGCTATAGTGATGTACAGTAATACAATTTTAATACAGAGATGACAGGTATAGTTCTCATATGGTAAATTACGTATGTTATTTCTACCTGTGTATGTATGTATTAGCTATAGTGATGTTGTAATACAATTTTAATACAGAGATGACAGGTATAGTTCTCATATGGTAAATTACATATGTTGTTGGAATAAAAACTTGTTTAAGATGAGATGGACGTGAATTTATGTTGCCGACTGTACATACCTATACAATGTGTGGTGTATTGTGTGTGAAGGGAGTCATTGTATTGTTACCAAACCAAAGTCAACACCAAGAATATTTTTTTATTTATTTATTATTATTTTATTATTATTATTATTATTATTATTATTATTATTATTATTATTATTATTATTATTAATATTATTATTTCTTTTTTTTTTTTTCTTTTCTTTTTTTAAGGCTCCTAATCTTAAAGGGGAAGTTCAGTGTTGGCAAATCTGGAACCACTGATTCCTCCAAACTATTCCAAGCAACAGGATACCATTATTTTTCTTCATTTTGGGTCTGTTTCCTGGCATACTTTGGAGGAATCATGGCACTCCAATGTAACAAAAGTGAATTACCACATTAAGGGGGTGCGGGAATAGGGGGACAGGCTTGGGGGGATTTAAGGGGGTGCGGGAGTAGAGGGAAAGGCTTGTGGGGGGTTAGGGGGGTGCGGGAGTACGGGACAGGCTTTCTACCCACCCCAAGCCTGTCCCCCTATTCTCGCACCCCCCAGTCCCCCCCCAAGCCTGTCCCCCTACTCCCACACCCCCTTAAAAGCCAGAACTTACTACTGTATATTGAAGGCAAGACAAAGAAATCATGTGCTTGGGAGTAAAGGTGACTTAAAACAACCACAAGCAAATATCCTACAACACTTTCCTTTCATCGTGTAAATAAATCAGTATCATATCAAAATATAACCATACAACAACACCTTATGTCAACTCAACCCCTTTAATGATTATCATTATTATTATTATTATTATTATAAGGTGTTGTAAAATATAACCATACAACAACACCTTATGTCAACTCAACCCCTTCAATAATTATCGTTATTATTATTATTATTATTATTATAAGGTGTTGTAAAATATAATCATACAACAACACCTTACGTCAACTCAACCCCCTCAATTATTATTTTTATTATTATTATTATTATTATTATTATTATTATTATTATCAGGTGTTGTAAAATATAACCATACAACAACACCTTATGTCAACTCAACCCCCTCAATTATTATTATTATTATTATTATTATTATTAT
>JAWQEG010001836.1:0-7500 GCA_033782935.1 Petrolisthes cinctipes
AACCTTAGAGACATCGATCACTCCCTCACTCCCTCCCTCAGCCACTCCCTTCCTTTAAATTCCTCCCTTATCCACTCCCTGCTGTCCCACTCCCTCATTCACTCCCTTCATTTAAATTCCTCCCTTATCCACTCCCTCCCTCACTCCCTCATTCACTCCCTTCATTTAAATTCCTCCCTTATCCACTTCCTTCTGTCCCACTCCCTCCCTCTTCCTACTCACCACTCCCTCTCCTTCCCTCCATCCTGTTCACTCCTCCATCACCCTGATTCCCTCTCTCCTTCTTCCTACTCTCCACTCCCTCTCCTTCCCTCCATCCTGTTCACTCCTCCATCACCCTGACTCCCTCTCTCCTTCTTCCTACTCACTACTCCCTCTCTCCGTCTTTTCCTTTCTCCCTCTCCCCCACTCCCCCCTCATAGAAAGCTAGAGTGTCCCATGCATCACTTGAACATTCATAGCTCCTCTCTTCCCCCTTCTCTCTCTCTCTCTCTCTCTCTCTCTCTCTCTCTCTCTCTCTCTCTCTCTCTCTCTCGTGTGTGTGTGTGTGTGTGTGAAAGTGAGGTGCACGTGTTTTTTTTGTATTAGTTGAATTCTGTCTTTCTCGTTATGTATCTATCTATCTATCTATCTATGTATCTATCTATCTATCTATCTGTTATTCAATTTTTGTGTTGATGTTATTCTGTTTTCTTTTTCTCTCCTTCACCTTCTCTTTCCTGTCTGGTTCTATCTTACCTCATCTCTTCCCCTCACCTCCCCTACATCCTATACCACTCACCTCACATTATCTGCGATATACCTCGGTTCCCACCTCCCGTAAACCTCATCCCATTATTACCTTTTACCTCTTCCCACTTCACTAACCTCTTCTCTCCAACCCCTTCCCCACCTTTTACCTCTTCTCTACAACCTTTTCCCCACCGTTTACCTCTTCCCACTCCACTAACCTCTTCTCTCCAACCTCTTCCCAACCTGTTACTTCTCTCCAACCCCTTCCCCACCTTTTACCTCTTCTTTCCAACCTCTTCCCCACCTTTTACCTCTTCCCACTTCACTAACCTCTTCTCTCCAACCCCTTCCCCACCTTTTACCTCTTCTCTACAACCTCTTCCCCACTTTTTACCTCTTCCAACTCGACTAACCTCTTCTCTCCTATCCCTTCCCCACCTTTTACCTCTTCTCTCCAACCCCTTCCCTACCTTGTACCTTTTCCCACTTCCCTAACCTCTTCTCCCCAACTCCTTCCCCACCTTTTACCTCTTCCCATTCCACTAACTTCTTTTCTTCAACCTCTACCAACTCGACTAACCTCTTCCCCACCTTTTACCTCTTCCCATTCCACTAACCTCTTCTCTCCAATCCTTTCCCCACCTTTTACCTCTTCTCTCCAACCTCTTCCCCACCTAACATTATCTGCTATATATACCCTGGTTCCCACCTCCCGTAAAACTCATCCCATTATTACCTTATATCTCTTCTCACTAAACGAGTCTTTTTCTCTTTCCTTCCCCACTATACATGGCTGAGTGGCCAGAGCTGCTGACTGTGAGCATGTTGGCCCGGACAGTCGTGGGTGGGTTCGAATCCTAACTGGGGGAGATAACATGAGACGACTTTAGCCCTTCGTCCATCCTTACAGAGACAGTGGGTCGAATGTATAAATAAATAAATAAGTACCTTTGATAACGTCTATAGGAAAGGCAACTAACTAACTAACTAACTGTGGTGGCTTGTATGATGCAGTTGGTTAATAAATAATTATATATAAATTACTACCCTTTATAACATCAATTGAGAAGAAAAGTAACTGTGGTAGCCTGGATGATGATGCAGTTGGTTGATGAGTACAGTAGGAAACATAAATAAATAAATAAATAAATAGTTGATTGATAAAATGAGTACAGTGGGTAGAATAAAAAAATAAATAAGTACCAGGGATATCGTCTACAGGGAAGGTAAGTAATTAACTGTGGTAGCCTGAATAATGTAGTGGTCTTGTATCCCAGCAGAGTGTATGTATGTATGTATGTGTTATTTTAATTATCTATACACTCACTCCAAGGCCCATGTGACTGATAGGTGAACCGAGGCTAATAAGAGCTGTAAGGGGGGGGGGTAGTACAACGTTGGTAAATCTGGAGCAAATGATTCCTCCAAACTATTCCAAGCAGTATATAGTACACCATTATTTTTGTTAATCTGGTCTTGTTTCCTGGCATAATTTGGAGGAATCAAGGCACTCCAATGTACCAAAAGTATACTATCCTTTTAAGGGGATAATACACGTTTGATACATTACAGTGCCTTGATTCCTCCAAAGTATGTCAGGAAATAGGACCAGATTAATAAAGATAATGGGGTACTATAATCATATTGCTTGGAATAGTTTGGAGGAATCAGTTGTTCCAAATCTATCCACATTGTACTATCCCTTAATTAACGATGTATACCCCCTCATTTCACTATTTACTCTCTCTATATTTTCCTATCTTTCGTTTATCTCTTCCTTCTCCACCTATCTCTTTTCCTTCTCCTCCCCTCTTTATGTTTTCCTATTTTTCTTTTAACTCTTCCAACTCCACTTATCTCTTTTCCTTCTCCTCCCTCCCTATGTTTTCCTATCTTTCGTTTATCTCTTCCTACTCCACTTATCTCTGTTTCTTCTCCTCCCCTCTTTATCTCTTCCTATCTTTCGTTTATCTCTTCCTACTCCACTTATCTCTTTTCCTTTTCCTCCCCTCTTTATCTCTTCCTATCTTTCGTTTATCTCTTAAAAATTCAACTTGCGGTACCTCTTTCCCCTCTCTTCCCCTCTTTATCTTTCTTTTACTTGTACCTCTTCCCACTCCACTTATCATTTTTCCTTCTCTATCTTTCTTTTACCTCTTCCCACTCCACTTATCATTTATCCTTCTCTATCTTTCTTTTACCTCTTCTCACTTCACTTATCATTTTTCCTTCTCTATCTTTCTTTTACCTCTTCCCACTCCACTTATCATTTATCCTTCTCTATCTTTCTTTTACCTCTTTCCATTCTACTCATCTCTTTTCCTTCTCTATCTTTCTTTTACCTCTTTCCACTCCACTTATCATTTATCCTTCTCTATCTTTCTTTTACCTCTTTCCATTCTACTCATATCTTTTCCTTCTCTTCCTTTTCTTCTCTCTACTTCATTTCCCTTTCCGGTCACGTTCTTTCATCTTATCCTTTTTCCTCCCATTCTTCCACTCCTCCAACCAACCATCCATGCCTCCTCCTCCCTCTCTCCTACCCCTCCTTTCTCATTCCTTCCTCATCACTGCTATACCTTCTATTTTCCTTTCCATCTTGATTATTTTTTTTTTCCTTCCATCCTTGCTTCTCCTTTCTATTCCTCCTTTCTTTATCAGTTCTCGGTGCTGTTTCTCCTTATCTTATTCCTGATCTATTCTTCCTTCCTCTCTTTCCTTTTTCAACCTTCCCTTTCTTTCTAAATCTTTCTATCACTCCCTTATAATTCTTCCCTCCTCTCTCTTTATTCTTATCCCCTTCCATCTTTGTCTTTCCTCTCTTATCCTCCTTCATCCTTCTCTTATTCTTCCTTCCTCCCTTCAGTATTCTTATCCCATTCCATCCTTGCCTTTCCTCTATTATCCTCCTCCATTCCCCTTCTCTATCCTAATCTCTTCCACCTTTCTTTATTCTCATCCCCTTCCTTCTTTGTCTTTCCTCTCTTATCCTCCTCTATCCCTCCTTCTCTACCCTAATCTCTTCCACCCGTCAACACAAAACACAAGTGCCCTTTTACCCTTTCCATTAAGGGGGGAATTTTGTGTTGGTAAATCTGGAACAACTGAATCCTCCAAACCATTTCCAAGCAACATAGCACCATTATATTTTTTTTCATTTGGACCTGTTTCCTAGCATACTTTGGAGGAATCAAGGCATTCCAATGTACCAAATAAGAATTACCACCTTAACTTTGCTTACTATCCCCTGCAGAAGCTGTTTTCTTTAAGGGGAGATTCTCTTGTTGGTGAATTGGAAGGTCTCTGATTCCTCCAAACTATGCCACGAAACAAACATATCCCCTTTTATTGAGTACCACTGGTGGCGTCTGTTTTCTGGTATAGTTAGGAGGAATCAATAGCCTTCCAATTTACCAACAAGTGAATGTTCGCTTAAAGCATACTTTCACCCTTCCTTCCCCCTTCCCCCTCCCTTCCAACTAACTCCCTTCTACCTTCTATAGTGTGCCAACTTTAAAAAATATAATAATAATAATAATAATAATAATAATAATAATAATAATAATAATAATAATAATAATAATAACAGTAAAAAAATATATAAAAATAATATAATAATATTGAATAATATATAATAACGAGTCATATATATATACAAAAAAACTAAAAACTGAGACATAATAAAAAAATATCTCCATAAACATAGTAATTCCTTGGTAGTTATGTATACAAACAAAACGAACCAGAACAAACCATCCAGTTATTAATAAGGGGGTAGTACAGTGTTGGTAAATAAATCTGGAGCAACTGATTCCTTTAAACTCTTCCAAGCAACAACAGAACACCATTATTACTGTCAGTCTAGTCCTGTTTCCTGGCATACTTTGGAGGAATCAAGGCACTCTAATGTACAGTACCAAAAGTGTATTATCCCCATAAGGACCCTGTGATGCAGTCGAAAAATTAGAGGTAAACGAGTCCTTCAAATATTGCCACGAAACACACGCACACACACACCAATATGGAAGGAGCTTGTTGTTTCGTGGCATGGTCAGGAGGAATCAGAAGCCTCCAATTCTCATACAAGATCACAGGGTCCTTAAGGTGGTAATTCTCTTTTGGTACATTGGAGTGCCTTGATTCCTCCAAAGTATGCCAAGAAACAGGCCCAAGTTAACAAAAATAATGGTGTTCTGTTGCCTGGAATAGTTTGGATGATTCGGTTGCTCCAGATTTACCAACACAAAACTTCCCCCTTAATAATTATAAAGTTGGCAAAGCTACAAAAATGTGCTAAATCCGTATCAAGCCACTCAACCCCCCCCCCCCCCATCCCAACCCCCACTACAGGCCTCCCTTGGACTCTGACGTCACTCCCTCCCTTCTTGCCAATCCCTGCAGGCTATATATTACTCTCAAATCTATAAAGCATTGACTGGCCTATATATTATTTATTTGTGTGTGTGTGTGTGAGGTTAGCTTGGGATGTTGATATATGAGAGAGAGAGAGAGAGAGAGAGAGAGAGAGAGAGAGGTTGGTTTGGGCTGTGGTGTGTGTGTGTGTGTGTGTGAGGTTAGTTTGGGATGCTGATATAATATGAGAGAGAGAGAGAGAGAGAGAGAGAGAGAGAGAGAGAGAGAGAGAGAGAGAGAGGTTGGTTTGGGATGTGTGTGTGTGTGTGTGTGTGAGGTTAGTTTGGATGTTGAGAGAGAGAGAGAGAGAGAGAGAGAGAGAGAGAGGTTGGTTGGGATGTGTGTGTGTGTGAGGTTAGTTTGGGATGTTGATATATGAGAGAGAGAGAGAGAGAGAGAGAGAGAGAGAGAGAGAGAGAGAGAGAGAGAGAGAGAGAGAGAGAGAGAAGTTGGTTTGGGCTGTGTGTGTGTGTGTGTTTGTAGATGATCATTGTACAGTACAGGTAGCCAGCAGGTTTCTATATGCAGCTAACTATCTCTTCACTTTCATTCACTTTATATTCTTCCTTCCTTCCCTCCATTATTCTCTTCTCCATCTTTACCTTCATTCTTCTCTTCTCCTTTCCTTCCTTCCCTACATCTTCCCTCCCTCTATTCTTATTCTTCCTTCCTTACCTCCATTCTTCTCTTCTCCCTTCCTTCCTTCCTTGCTTTCCTACATTCTTCTCTTTTCCCCTCCTTCCTTCCATTCTTCTTCTTCCTTCCTTACCTCCATTATTGTCTTCTCCTTTCCTTCCTTCCTTGCTTTCCTACATTCTTCTCTTCCCCCTTTCTCCTTCCTTCCTTCCTTCCCTCCATTCTTCTTCTTCCTTCCTTCCTTCCTTTTCTTCTCATTCTCTCCCTTCATTATAATATAGCTGTAAAGTTTTCTCTCTAATCTCATTTTTCCATCTCCTTGCTCTTTGGTGTTTATTGTCACCTGCATCTCTTTCCTCTGTTTCTTTATTTTCTCCTTTCGCCTTATCGCTTTCTCTCCTCTTTCTATTCCTTCTCCATTCTCTCTCTCTCTCTCTCTCTCTCTCTCTCTCTCTCTCTCTCTCTCTCTCTCTCTCTCTCTCTCTCTCTCTCTCTCTTCATTCATTTTCATATTTCTTCATAATATTATTCTCTCCTCCTTTTGTTATTCCCTCCTTCCTTCTCTTATCTCCCTATTCCTTCTTTCTTTCCTGGTTTACATAGTTTTCCTCCTTCTTCCCCATTCCTCCCAGTCCTCTCTTTTTCTATATTTCCATCTCATTATCATAACAATTTCGAATCAGCTTTGTGGGCCATCCTGTGTCTGAGTGTGTGTGTGTGTGTGTGTGTGTGTGTGTGTGTTACTGGTATACTATATTTGCATGTATGTGAGCAATATGTGTTTTATTTTGTTTGTGTGTGTGTGTGTGTGTGTGTGTGTGTGTGTGGTGTGTGTGTGTGTGTGTGTGTGTGTGTGTTATAATTACATGTATGTGAGTAATATGTGTTTTAGTGTGTGTGTGTTACTAAAACTGCAATTATGTGAGCAATATGTGTTTTATTTTGTGTATGTGTGTGTGTGTGTGTGTGTGTGTGTGTTATTATGCCCTAAGTCTGACGTACAAATGTATGTGTATATATACCTGTGTGCATATATTAGCTGTGTATTTGTGTAGGTTTGTGTGTTCCTATGTGCTTGACTCCATGTATGTTTCAGCACCTATATAGCTCGTTTAGACAGACGTGTGAGTAAGGTGGTACTCTCGCCCACAGAAAGTCTTACACTGTCTAGGCTATATGGAAGAAAGGCCATTATTCTGAAAGTACTGCAATTAATATTCTACTAAATGACTCGGTGATTGAAAAAATAACCAATCTAATAATAATAATGTTGTATTGCAATTACGTAGTCTTACATTTTCTACATGTTGTAAACCCTTGAAAAACAACAGCGTGTGAACGAATTCTTGTGGCCAATAGTACATTAATTTATTATTATAGTCGTGGACATAAAGTTTCAATACACAAATGGATAGCTCAAACAAAATGCTGACTAATGTTTTTACGTTCTTTTTTTTTATGATGTTATTGTTTTTGAATAATGAGTAACTGCTTGAAGTTGATTTGTAGATGGTAATTAATCTACCTATTGGAAAGATTCTCGGCTAACGAACAGAGGGAAGCTGTCAAACTTATACATAATGTAGGTCACCCCAATGTGGATGATTATTATTGTCCACGAGTGTACAGTCACGGTCAATAGTCCTGCAACACCTTCCCATGAGATGGCTTCGAAAAATGATCCGGAACTATAACTGTTGGTCTCTGCTATATTGGTTC
>JAWQEG010001836.1:12500-248484 GCA_033782935.1 Petrolisthes cinctipes
TGCTAAGGTTAGATCCCGGTAGTCTGTTAAGGTTAGGTCCCGATAGTCTGCCACGGTCCAGATTAGGTTAGGTTAGGATAGGTTAGGGTCAGATCAGGTCTGCCTAATTCTAAAACAAACTAATACTATTTGTGCTCACCAAAAATAGGAAAATCCGAGCCAACTTTTGCCAAAAGTTGGGTGATGGGGTATGGCCAAAACAGGATATTTGCACAGTAAATGAATGTTAAAATCAAAACGAATTACATGAAAATCTATAGGAAAAACTGTTTTGTCTGAAAATCTCGCACATGTGTAACTCGGAAAATTTACAGAAACTGACCATTCATATTTTCTCCCTCGAATGTATTAATAATTGTCCCTCACTGACTGCGCATGCTCTTGGTTGAACGTCAAACCCTACAGTAGTTTAAGTTTTGACTCGCCTTTCCATCGTGAAATACATTGTTTTATATGCATGATGACCTGCAACAGTCAAACAAAACATATAAATGAATAAATGTTCCGTTTAACTACTCAATCATTTCATTTGTGGGTTTTCCAATGCAAAATGTGTCATTGACCTCTTTCAGTATGTATAGTACACAACACTGATATAAATTTGTATGTAGTGTATATACAGCGAGCACCAGAGGCAAAGCTACCTACCTACTGACTGTACTGTAACAACACTCTTATACATATTTTAAAATGTTAGTTTGTCCTACATAAATATCCAAGGTTATATATGCTGAATATTTTGGATAATTTTAATATGGGTAACTTTTTTCTGGCTACTATAATTATGTATATTATTAAGTAGTAAAAGTGGTATTGGTAAGCAAGTACCGTACGTGGAATTCTGGGAAAGGTGCGGGAACTAGAGGGCAGGTATTTAGAATACTAAAGTTTATTACTGAGCTAAAAAAAAAAAAATTCTTAAGGGTTTATTCAATGCAAATACTACAACACTGTTTATAAATCATAATATGGACTCGTTCTTCAATAAGAGGATAATCGTCCACTGCTTCAAAATGAGCCTAATACTTTGGGGAGGTCGTTAATGCAAACATACGAACAAATGCGAATTTCGAGAGGTTTTAGTAATAGGCCTACAATCTAGAACGAGGGGGCACAGGTTAGTAGGCTACTAAGGACGGTAGTGGCAAACAAGTAGGCCAACTGCAGAGCATTGATTGGATAAAGGAGGGATTAGAGATACAAAGTTAATCGTTATATTGGGGATGACAGTGTCCTCTTCTTTACATCAGAGTTTCTCAAAAAACTACACAAATATATTTTTTTTTCATGTATAATTTGGCCTGTTTTATTAATTTTTGACCAAATTATTGTGAGGAAAGAATCTTGCACTTAACCTTACCTAACTCGACCAAACCTAACCTGACCCAACCTATTCTAACCTGACCAAACTTAATCAACTCAATTTGGCCTAAATTAGGATTGGGCAACATTTGGGTATAGGTTAGGTCAGGTTACAAGTATTTTCCTCAAAATTTGGTTTAAAATTAATAGAATACCCAAAAAATATGCATGAAAATGAAAAAAAAAAAGTTTGAAAATTCAAGGTGGAAATGTTCATCAGAAATACCAGTCGTAATATTTGGAAATAAATAAATTGCACAAAGAACATTCAGAAAAGAGCAGAATGCATAGCCTACACTTAATGCCACTCCGTATATGTATGCATGAACTAATAATTAATAAGACATGGCTAACTCTATTCTCGTTCAAGATTTTGTGGGATAATTTGTTATGTTCAGTGCATTAATGAGGAAAAGCGTTCACAACTTCTAATCAAATGCAACTAACCATTACATAATAAAACAACTCACACCAAGTAAAATGCACGAATAAATACAATCATAATCTATATTTCCATAAATTGTCTTTGTTTTATAATATTATGTACCTCCTAAAAATAAATTATACAATACAACAATATAAAATATGAAGGCCTCGTGCAAACTTAACAAGGTGAAAAGAATGCAACTATAACCAACATTCAGGAAAGCAAGGTTTTTCATTTTCAGTTCCCCCAGCCAGAAAAAAAATTCCACACACACATTATACACGTTTCCACACTCCACAAATATTATCTTCGCTTATAGTGTATTCTGGACTACAATATTTTTAACACAAATGGTCGTTAGTTGTTCAAATAAGTTCTCGAAATCGTGATAATTGAAGGATATTTGAAACAAATCTCGGTAAATATAACCTAAACACCAAAATTATATTCCAGCATTTTTTTTTTTTTGCTTATTTTTCCAAAGTTTACTTACTCCACTGACAACGCCAAGGTTTCACCAATACATGCAAAGGTAAAGTATACAGAACATCACAAGGAGAAAAATACCATAAATATATATATACCCAAGCTCGAAAGCCGAAAAGAAATTCAAAGTAAAGCGTAAAATATTAACAGTAAACCTTCAGTACAATACAGTACGGTACAGTACTACGAAAATTTTAGTGCTAAACTTTCCTTTTTCTCAAGGACATAATAATAATATACCCATGCCATTTCGATCCTTTCCTCGGGTTGAACTAATATTCCTCCTCTAAAAATAATGTAAATAAGTAGTATAAGTATTTAAGTATATTTACCTGGGAAGGCGGTGGCAGGGTAACGTCTGGGGTTTTCGAGGTGATCTGATGGTTCTTGCTGTTCTTCCAATATCCTAGCTGGCTTCACCGACACGTCAATAAAATGTCCCCAATTTCGTCATTAACTCACAGCCTAGAAGATATCCGACCATATTCCAAGATACGTGTAGTTGCAATCTCCTGCTGCTTGTGACGTGTATGATCGCCATCTGGTGGGACAGAAGAGAGGCAACCAACACCATGAAGCTCCACTGTTTCATCTAGTGCGACACTTTGATGCGACACTCAGTAATCTCGGGGCCTCGCAAGTCACGGGCTACTGACATCCTACAGTCCCGCCGGGTCCGTATTCACAAAGCAAAGTTCACTCTTAACTTAAAATTTGTTGGTAAGCGTTTATTCATGGCAAGGACTAATAGCACCAGGCACTGCTTCAAAATCATAATAATAGTTCATACAAATAGAAGCGCAATACCATTTACTGCTTTGAAATGAACTTGAAACACTCAGGTGAGGTCAGTAATGCAAACATACGAAAAAGTCCAACTCTAAGACGTTTTGTGAATACCGGGCCCGAGGTTGAGGTAAACAAATATTAAATGTTTAGCCCCATTATTAGTATTATTATTATTATTATTATTGCGTAGCGTTGAGTGTGAATCACCCATTGATCATTAAACAATACTAGATAAGTAATTACTGTACAGCCATGGCTGATAGTGCTGGACCAGGGTCAAAGGAGTGCAGGAGAGCAACTGAACAGAGTTCGAACAAGAGAATTTTCCAAACCATTCTCAACGTTGAGAGAGGTTTAGAAGACTCACTTTTTCGAACTCTGTTCAGTTGCTCTCCAACACTCCTTGGACCCTGGTCCAGCACTATCAGCCACGGCTGTACCTTGTCGGAGAATAGCACTCCTGCCAGCTGGATGTTCAGGCAGAGCTGTAAAATTATACCTATAAGTCCCGGGGCACACGGGCGCTTTGTGGTCGCCACACAAAGACCACACATAGTAGCGGGGACGTTGCTTCCCATAGGTTTCCATTGTTTTGAGGCGAACCGAACACACGAGAGAGTGCGTCTACGTCTGTGGCCAGGGGACGCAGATCACCCCGCTATTTGTATTCTAGGCCCGGGACACTCGGACCACATGTGGTAGCTCGGTGGCCTGCAAATTTTCCCACCTCTATAGGATTTCAATAGGGCCGCCACTGGGTCTGTTGTTTCCATGTCGCCGCCAGCCGTACACACGGGCCACTCTGCGACGTAACCACAAATCGCCGTTATCAGCCACGCAAGGACGACTCGTGTAGCCCTGCAGCTGGCGTGCCAACCACAAAGCGCACGTGTGTCCCAGTTACTCTATAACAACTGCCTATATCTAATTTTATACTACACGTGGACTAACTAACACCAAAACAACTCAAGAAAACACCCGTCCAATTTTCATCAGTTAACTTGGAGCTCCATTGTGAAAAAACTAAAAAAAAAAGTGAAAATATACGGAGTCAGATTTCGCCTGGCGTTGGATCAATTAATAACTTTTCAAAAATCCTAAACTCCATGCTACTGATTTTACTTAGTTTCCCTTTGCGTGTTCGCTTATTCACTTATCTCAAGACATTCAGAGTCTTATAATCAACAAAAATAAGATTATTACTTACCGGAACAATCTCTAGAACAGCTAGGAAAAGGAGGAGTGTGAAGCCAGCACCCCAATCGTGACACTCGGTAGGCTATGAATTTCCCGCCAAATTTTAGTTAGTTGGCTACCGGAGGTGTTCGAAAGCGTTCGTGTACTATTGATTAAAGATTCTTCATATTTTATTTATTTGCTCATAGCCGTTTTTTCGTTTTTGGCTTTGCCTGATATATATACCTTAATTCTTTAACTGATCATCATTTCTTGGCACTGGATTTACTTAGTAATATCTATCAACAACAATACAAATATAAATATATCGCTTCGTCATTCAGGAAATCGCATAGCTGTGTCGCCACTCAATTAATTGAATGAATACTAAAAATTAAAAGGTAGCGCGAAATTACTATAACCATCTGTTGCGTCGCAATGAAAAATGTACGCCACGTAGTACACAAGTATTTATAAAGCAGCTTTCTCATTAGTAAAATACACCGGTCTTGAATCGCAAGATACTTCTACAAATACAATATGCGACTTAAAATATGAAGCTCATATAGAATGCCAATCCCAGTAAGATGTGAAATATATTCATATGTAGCGGGTTGAGCTACACCAATCAGCTGGTAAACACACAGGCAGCTAAAGTTGCCTATAATATAACATAAACACTTTCTGCCACCAGCTAACGATTTTATTTTCAATCCCCCTTTCAAGCAAAACTCTGCATAAGTAAAACTGAATAATTCAACGTAGTAATAGGATTAAAAACTTGTTAATATTTAGAGAATTATAAATAAAACAGCTGGCTGAGTTTACCAATCAGCTGAGAAACAGACAGACAGTATGAGTTGCCTAAAATATAAAAAGAATGAATTTCCGTGCGTTCCCTGGTAAACATTGTATGACAGCACTTACTGCACACGACGTCGTTAATATTCACGGTGTGGTTAAAGTGTTACATAAAACATTAGATATGAGATGAATATGATAAAATAAATATAGTTAATATATGGCAGTCTCTCCTTTCGACACACACCTCGACGACAACAAACCGTCTTGAGCCCTTGCAAGTTGTCTCTCTTTCCTCGTATGTAATAAATAAATGATAAATAAAAATTAGAACATGAAATATGAGGTGAATATGATAAATAGATGTGATAAATAAATAGAATAAATAAAATATAAATAAAATATGGCAGTTCCCCCTCACGACGACAACAACAACACACCGTCTTGAGCCCTTGCAAGTTGTCTCTCCTTCCTTCCTCATATATAAGGTACAATTTATAGCACTCCAGACCTCCCTGTGTCATCCATCAAGTATAATGGAGTAATAACGTGGCCTTGGCTGCAATACTAGGGCAGTGTACAAGGAAATTAATGCCTAGTAACACGTGAAATGGAGTAATAATGAAGGACCTGCTGCCACTTTGTTTACTCACTTCACAGATTAGAGTAAATGGAGTAATAATGAAGGACCTGTTATTACTTTATTTTTACTCACTTCACAGATTAGAGTAAATGCATTTATAACTAGTTACTGATACTATTGCAATGTACAAGGAGAGTAATGCCTAGTAACACGTTAAATGGAGTACTAATGAAGGACCTGGCTGTTACTTTGTTTATTTACTCACTTCACAGATAGGAGTAAATGGAGTAATCATGAATAACGTGTCCTTGGCTGTAATACTAGTGCAATGTACAAGAAGGGTAATGCCTAGTAACACATTAAATGGAGTAATAATGAAAGACCTGCCTGTTTTGTTATTGTTTATTTACTCATTTCACACATTGGAGTAAATGGAGTCTTTTGGTTACTCACTTCACACATTAGAGTAAATGGAGTCTTTTGGTTTTCTCACTTCACAGATTGTAGTAAATGGAGTCTTTATTTTACTAACTCCACAGATTGGAGTAAATGTGTTTATAACCCATTACTGATTCTAGTTAGACTGTGGTGGTGGTGGTTATTGTGAGTTTATCAGAATAATACAGAGTGATGTACAATTGAAATATGATGTAATGTAACTGTGGATATTTTTGGTTATGTTGGTGCTCTATTTAATTAACTTGGAGAATCTTTCCTAGTTTGGTTTTGGAATATACCGAGTCTTTTTTTCACGTCCTGTTTTATGGTTATCGTGAGTTTATCAGAGTAATACGAATAACAGTTGGGATGTGAAGTAATACAACTGTGAATATTTTTTTATTAGGTTAGGCTGAGTGATGTAACAGTTGGGATGTGATAAACTGGATATTTTTGGTTAGGTTAGGCTGAGTGGTGTACAGTTGGGATATGAATTGATGCAACTGTGGACATTTTTGGTTAGGTTAGGTTAGGCTGAGTGATGTACAGTTAGGATATGATGTAATGCAACTATGGACATTTAGATTAGGCTGAGTGGTGTAACAGTAAGGATATGATGTAATGCAACTGTGGCTATTTTTTGGTTAGGTTAGGCTGAGTGGTGTGCAGTTGGGATGAGTTGTGGGGCCGTATTCAGGAACATTCGTGGTGTATACGATGATGTGGTACAGGTACGACGGCTCTGTTATTTGTCTAAGGAGCCATCGTACAGATACCACGCCATCGCCAACACCACAAATGTTTTTGCATATGGGGGATGATGTGATGCAACTGTGGACATTTTTGTTTACATTGGTGCTCTGGGCTGTATTCAAGATCATCCGTGGATTATACGATGGCGTGGTAATGGTACGATGGCTCCATAGACAAACAACAGAGCCATTGTTCCAGTACCACGCCATCATATGCACCACCAATGTTCTTGAATTCGGCCCTCTATTTTAACTTGTAGCATCTTTCCTAGTATTTGAAAATGGATTATATCGAGTCTTTTCACTTACTGTTTTATGGTTAGTTTATCGAATTTGCAATAACAATGTATCAAAGTCTTGTATAGGCAAACCTGACTTAATATGCAAACCAAATACTGTAGGGGAAAATAGTGAATATTGAATTTTGGGCACATCCATTGTACAAGTAAGTCTGCATATTTCTGGTAAGTTGAATTCCGTTAAGACACTGGTAAAGTTTAAGTTGAGCCAAAGAAATGGAACACACAATTATATCCCAACTTTTAGGAGGATAATCCATTATTTCCTGTTCATATCTATTGAAATAAATGGGTGAAAGTGCATTTTGACCATGTTTGATCCCCCCAAACATGGAGGGATTGAAGAATAAACCAAATAAAAATAGATAGCCTCATATCCTCTCCAAGGCAAGGGGGGGGGGGATAGTGAGGGTTGGGGACCCCGCTCACTAACAATGACTCCACAAAAAGGTTCATAATAGCCTCACAGCTGCAGCCATTGCTTGTCGATGGTCTTGCTCTGGCACTAGTGCCTCCCCACCCATTGAAAAAGGGGAAATGGGGTATTGTTAATGATGAAACATGTTAGACATGACCTTTGCCCAAGTAAAGGTAGTGAAGGAGAGTTGTTGTGTTTAGTGGCCTGTTTTTCAGAAGGTCCAGGGATTACATTATACCTTATAGATGTATATATAGTATAAATGCACTAGGAAGAGTGTGTTTCAATTAAGCCCCTATACACAGTTTTAATTATTTTGACAGAAATATATCGACTACTAATGAGAACATTAGGTTTTTAACAACTAATTTGACATCTTGTAGAAAAATGTACTTTTTTTAATTGTGATTTGGTTTGGAGGATTTCCTACTGTTACAGTAGAAAATCCTTGAGGGGTGAGCAGTGCAGTCACAATATACTCCTGTATGAAACTGAAGGTGGAACTATATAATTGTGTTTGAGATTTAGTACAACTCATGTTTTCAGTTCACTTTGACAGACCTGTGTTTAGGCCTGTGAGCTTTGATAAACAGTTTCATTCCTGAGTGTATGGCAGAGACTAAGGGAACGTTTTAAGGTCGTACTGTATCTACTTTGTGTTTATCACTGTGTGAAGGTGACACTCTCCAGCGTATCACTGTATCTGATCCTGACACAGACAAAAATTACCCCTGTAAAATACTAGGAATGTCCTTGATAATTGGTTTTGATGCAATTGCTTTACATATCCTGTGATATATGTTCACCTGTTTTGGTTTCAGGTAGTTAGTGTGACGGAGTTCTCCCAATGGCAGAGGAGGCAGACAGCTCCCAAGACTGCCTGGGAACGGAGAGCAGCAACAAGGAGGACACAAATAACAAAGAGGATAAGGCCAGTGTGTTGCTGCAGAATGGTTCCAACAAGAGAGATCACAGTGACCACAAAAGTGACTCCTCACCCTTCACTGAAAATTCAGAATCTAGCAAGGATGAGGAAGGTAAAAAGAGGGCAAAATCAGACAGGAAAAAACAAGAAAATGCAGTGGCTTCTGGGTCGACTGGAAGCAACAGTCGACAATCTTCACAGCGCAATTACCGTCCACGGTTGTTCGTGTCCAGCTCCAGCGATGATGAAACCAACACACTGTGTGAACTGGGACCTGGAAAGACTCCATCACATAAGTCTTTAGTATCAACAGACAAAGATAAAGTCTCAAAAGCAGATGCCCCACCTGACTCTACCTCTGAGATGGGAGACACAAGTGCAGATACCAGTAGGGACACAGAGACTGATCATATGGAACCAACCAGTCCCTCAGCCATGGAAACTGGTAGTGCTGCCAGTGGGAACACAGATAATGATAACACAGGTAGTACCATCATGCATAATATTATACAGTATGGTACTAGTTAGGGGCTTTGCGAAGTACAGGATAATTTTCTTTGATTCTACTACCAATGTCAAGTGATTATAAAAAAATATGATCTCATATTATTACCATAAGTGCAGTGCTAGCTAAGTGCATTTTTTTTTTAAATAGAATCATTAGCCATATGCAGTAAGATTATTCAAATTATACCACATCCCATCTTTTTTGCTGTTGTAATTATTGGAATCCATAGTCATTGGCTCACTGGTAAACTATACCCCTACTGATGATAATGATGCAGTGGTATCAATAGAAATACTTATTACAGATTATAGGTTTGATGAAGTTACCAGACACAACATATAGTTAATACTGCCTTGTATTCAACAACAGATGAGTCTCCAGAGCGCATCTTGCCTCCCTTGCCTCCCTTCAGCCGGGGTCGACAAACCATTTTTGGTGGCTTGCTATCTGACACAGATTCTGAGGACTCTGAAGATGAAGATGCAACCACAATACAACCACAAAGGCAACCACGGCGACGTAGACCACGGAACACAGAAAGTCCAGAGGAGGAGGAAGACGAGGTGCAGCGAAGACAGATGGAGGAGGCTATTGAGAAGGAGCTGAGAAGGATCAAGGAACGACCCCAACCAACACACCAATGGAATTTTGTTGATCAAATTGTTAGGAGGTGAGAAAGATAATCAGTTTTACTCTCTTCATATTCTTGGCTCTCATGGCTCATTACTGAACTAAATGACTTTCACTGATACCATTCAACACTATATTTTATATTTGACGTTTGATTGGCTGATGCTATAATCCCACAGTGGGTGGCTGTGAATTTACCACCTTTTCCTTTGCCACTGGTCATCCATCTCTCCACCTCTCACCCTTCTTTTTCTTACATTTCTCCTCTCCATCCTTCTACCTAATTCCAGTCTACCCCTTCCTTTCTACCCTACCACCTCATTCCAGTCTACCCCATCCTTACTCCCCTACCACCTAACTCTCATACACTTTCTTAGTCATTTTGTCATTCTCCATTTCTTGCACATCCATAACACATCTGTCATACTTTACTTGATCCATTAATGTACCCTATTTAATATCCCTGTGTTGGATGCCTTCTTTAGTGTTGGTTGGATTATAATATGCTGTACCATAATTCTCATTTCACCTTTATGGTCATAATTTTGCTATTTATGATTTTCCCCATAGACTGTAAATGTCACCTGTGCATTACCTGAGCCTGAATTTATCAGTAGTCAAGAATTTTTCTTTTGTATAATTTAATCATAACTTTAAACCTGACAGGCAAATGGGCGGACGTGCTAGACATCAGTCATCTGTGCTCTTCACCCACCGCTACTATGACTCCCTGCATGTCCCCCAGCGACTCGAGCTGATGTATAAGATGCAGTTTCACCGTGGCTGTGTCAATGCCCTTAGCTTCAATTCCTCAGGATCACGGCTAGCCAGTGGATCGGATGACTTTAAGATTGCGGTGTGGGACTGGGCGCGAGAGAAAGCCCTTGCCACTTTCTACAGTGGTCACAGGAATAATGTGTTTCAGGTTGGAAAACACAACTTCTTGTTTCACACTAGCTGTTGCACAAGGTTTTATGAATACTGTATATAAATATACCAACTGAAGCCTCTGATGGAGTGGATAGGGTTGAGTTGATTAGCAGTTTTGCCAATTGTTGATTAATTAATACTGTAGGTATTACCGAATATGCTAATTAATTAGATGTTATTAATGTAATTAATCTTCTGAAATTACTGGTACCATAAAGTTAAAGACCACCAAAAATTATTTCAACTTTGTTTAATGCTAACTGCCATCTCGTATTTGGAGAACAGATGATTTGTCATTTGCAGAGAGTTAGTAACTTACATCCTGATATAATGAGGACGAGGTAGCCGAGATGGTTTAGGCACTTGAAGAGGATGCTGGAAATTATGTTGATGTAGCAAGTCATGAATATGTTAATTTAGTGAAGGACAAAGGGAAAGGCATGGAAGATATGAAATGAAGTATTGTGGAGTGATGTATGAGTGAATAAGTTATGTAAGTTGGTATGAAAGACCAAAAGCTTCTTCAACTAATCAGTCAAAAGACCGATTACCGGTAACAATAATTAACAAAGTGGCCATTTACCGAATACCTGCTGAGTAATCAGCCTTACCCTAAAGAGTAAATACCCATATTACTTTATCAAACTTAACTTATGTTGTGCAACATTCTAACCCAAAATTTCAACCCACAGAGTAAATTTCTGCCAATCTCGGGTGACACCCACATTGTATCGTGTGCACGGGATGGTCAGGTGCGCCTATCCGAACTGTCATCCACCGGTGTATGCATGGCCAACAGGAAACTGGCCAAGCATCATGGTCCGGCTCACAAGCTGGCCACGTTGCCAACCTCACCTCATGTGGTGCTGTCAGCTGGGGAAGATGCCGTGGTGCTCAGTATTGATATCAGGGAGGAACAGCCAAGCAGGTCTGTCTTTACTCACATCACTCATTTCTTCATTTCTGACTGATGTCTGGTGCTAGAAATAATTTACTCTTTGTTTTCAAACTGTTTATGTTATCAAGTTGATGACCAGCAAGTAACAGTACACATTTTAACTGTAGATTTTACTCAATTTTGGATTATAGGAAATTTGTTGATTCAGCCATCCATATTCATACTGTATAAGACTGATGACCTGTTCATTTTCTTTTTTGTTATTATTTTTTATTTTAATGGAAACTACCCTCAAGAACTGGCCGAGGTAGAAGAGGAACAGCTTCATCTAATTTGGCAAGGTTTAATTGGAGAGCTACTGTTGAGATCATTTTAATGCTATTTTTGTTAATGTAAAAGAAAATGGAACATTAAGCAGGAACATTTTCAATTTGAAAGTGTTTCTATGATAGGATAAGTCTTGAACTATATGTAATTTGTTTGCTTATGTATGTTAGTCTCAAATGTTCTCACTTTACCAACCACAGCCAGTTTGTCTGAAAAGGGATTATTGTTTGCAACTGTACCTTCGTATTTATTCCTGTAAATGATCGTTAATGCTGTTTAATGCTACTTACTGATACCACTACTATCCACTCTGCACTCTGACAGTGTTAATGATCTACCCCACCAGAGTAGCACAAGTGAAAGGCATCTCTGGTAGTCGGATATCCCTGTACAGCATCCACAATCACCCAGTCAATGAGCACCAGTTTTGCGTGAGTGGCCATGACCAGTTTGTCAGAGTGTATGATCGCCGTGTCACTGCATCCTACGCAATGTTCAAGTATTGCCCTAGACATCTGGTGAGTTATTGTGAGAGATAAATTATGGGGAGTATATATAGTTGGCAAGGATTCTGTTCTTAGGTCAGGATGTTGTTAAGTACATTACACTGGAAAGGGATTCACTGACATTCTCCCTCATTTGACACACCCGTAGCATGTTGCACCAAGCTGTATTGATAAAGTCATTTGTTTTATTGTTAAAATTGTGTTCAATATGTATGGTATAGTCTTGCTCGCTTAAATTTGCGGCTGTGGTGTGTCCCGCTATTTTGTACAGTGTCGCCACGTTTCCCCAACTTCCAATGTGAAACGGAAGCTATTTATGTACAAGGCATCACAAATATAATAAATTCAGATATATACAACATCCACTTGTGTATTTAGATGGATTAATCAACAGTAATCTTATTATGCATAAAACATTTATACAGTTACACAGAAACATGGCATAAATATTGTACAGTGTTGCTAAAAGAAATTGTAGTAACTTTTAATGGAATTTAGAATAGTTTTCGGGTGGGTAATAATATTACAGTTATAGATATAACATAATAAGCTTGAAAAAGAAGAAATATGCCATTATCCAAAGTAAAAGAAATAATCAATATAATTTTTTTGAGTGGCGGCAATACTGACATAGCCAGACCCACACCTACACCCAGACCCCCCAGGTGTTGCTATAATTGTAGAATAAAATTATCACATTTACTGGCTTTTACCGTAATTTCAAGGGTGAGGAATAATCACATTCATAATCTGTAAGCTATCATGTAGAACAAAATAATAGTCATTTGCCAATACCAAAGTAAAAGAAAAAAAAAATCACTCGTGAGCGGCAACACTTCCACGCCCAGTTTGGCCTTGACACAGGATAGCTTCCTGGCGGTGACCTCTTCAGTTTTCACTTTCTTTATGCTCTTTGCACAGACAGCATGGCAAAAAGTTGAACTCATTCCTCACATCTACACAGCCAGGCTAAAGAAATTGTCTTCAAATTTACAAATGAAAGCACAGTTATAAATAAAAGAAACGAGAGAGAGAGAGAGAGAGAGAACGGTACTGAAAATTTGGCGGCAACACTGTAAAGAGGTGAAAGCCACACCACAGCCATAAATTTAGGCGAGTTTGACTATAGTCAATCAACTCTGGAATGATAATAATTTAGATATCTCGATCCTGAATGACGAGTCTGAGAGTGAAGTTCCATAAAGAAGCTGTAAGATGGATTTGCAAAATGTGGGATAAGGGATTGTCTATAAAGAAGTTAAGTTTTTGGAGAAAAATTGCAACTAGCCTCATAAATGACAAATATTAATAATGTTCCATCAAAGTTTAGTCCCAAGGATTTTCAATGCTTTCACAAAATTTTATGTAACACAGACAAGTGTAGATAGAACCTCCTTTCACTTTCAGTCAGTACAATATTAAGTACTGTAGAGGTATTAATGGGTACAACAATAAGGTTTATACGGTATTCTTTTGATCAGTTTGAGGCATCTCCTCCACCGACGGTGACGTGTGCAGTGTACAGCAGTAATGGGGACAGCATACTTGCCTCGTACAATGATGATGACATCTACCTCTTTGACACTACGCGCTCTGAGGGTGCTGATGCTATGCACCGCTACTCTGGTCACCGCAATAATGCTACAGGTTGGTACCCATCAATGCATCATCATCATCAATACCCCATGTCCCTTTCTGCAAGGAGTTGGGAGACTCTAGTGCCAGGGGTAGAAAAGGGAAGCAGAAATACAGAAAGTAAGGACACGGTACCCAGTGAAATGGGTCACACACACAATCACTTCCTGTTGTCCACACTTCCTTGTGAAACTTTTCACTCTTGTCTATGATGTACCAGTTCTTTTGCTTCATTCATGTTTATTCCACGCTTTCTGATACAATCACTCACCATATCATGCCATCTTCTCCTTAGTCTTCACCATCTCCTCCCTTCAAAATTACTCTGATACACCTGTTTCACCACTCTTGTATCATCCATTTTTTTCACATGCCCATACCACCTCATAACCATCAATACACAAAGCATTATATACCTACTCTGTGCTGTGTGGCAGGGTACTGTACTTAGTGAAAGTTCAAGAGGTGTTAGGAAAGTGGCATGAACACTTCAACAAATTGTGGACGATGAAAAGTGAGAAGAGGACTTGCATATCTGGAGGGGAAATGACATGGAAGAGTTGAAATTGTACAAGTATACCTGTAGTTTTACAGTCCTCCAGCACCACACCCTGTTTCTATGCTAGGTTACATAATATAAGTAATATTCACTCCTTTACTACATTTCGACACTTCAACATGTTTTCACAAAATTTTTATTTACCTGGAGTTAAACTCCAATTTACACCTTCCTTATCCACAGTGAAGGGTGTGAACTTCTTTGGTCCTGGAAGCCAGTATGTGGTGTCGGGATCAGACTGTGGCAATATATTCTTCTGGCATCGAGAGACGGAAGCAATTGTGCAGTGTATGGCCGGAGATGAAAACGGAGTGGTATGTGTCCAGGAGTGGAGTAGGTCTATTGATGGATACCAGGAATGGTAGGCAGGCATTGTCTTAATGTGTGGTTGATTTGATCCTGACAATACCATACTTATCTTTACCAGGATCTTTGCACTCAATTGGTTTACGAAGATAACTTCATACAGGCCACACTCACTTATGTTGACTGGTCTACACTCTCTTAGTAATGGAAATGGGCTTAATAATAGAATACACACTCTGATAATGCAGTCTGAATGGTTATTTATTGGCCAGGGTGGCATGCTATGAATTACAACTTCAGTCCATGTATTTTAGGCTATATAGACAAAGGAAACTGAAGGTGAATGTGGGTAAAAGTAAAGTGATGGTATTTGAGAGAGCAGAAACTGAAGTGATTGACTTTGCTACACCTTACAGAGTGGGAGTACCAACTGGGACGAAGTGTGAGATAACTCTGAGGGGTGAGAGGATGGAGGAAGTGAAGGAGTTTAAGTACCTGGGTACAGTTATGTGTAAACATGGGAGTATGGAAGGAGAAATTAGGGAGAGAGCAATGAGGGGTAGACAGGTCATAGGATCACTGGGGAGGATTATGAAGGGTAGAAGTGTGAGTATGGAAGTGAAAATGGGACTACGAAACAGTATAATCCTGCCAACACTGACATATGCGTCGGAGACATGGACATGGAGTAGGGCGCATCAGTCTAGAATAGGTGCTGTGGAAATGAGTTATTTGAGAGGAGCATGTGGACTTACTAGATGGGATGGAGAAAGTAATGAGAGTGTATATGAGAGGTGTGGTATGAGTGAGAAAGCAATTGGTATTGAATGTGGAGTGGTTGAGAGAGTGAAGCGTGATACATTAAGATGGTTTGGACATGTAGAGAGAATGCAAGGTGAGGAGTTTGTAAAGAAAGTGTACGGAAGTGAAGTTGTGGGACCTGGTGTGAGAGGCAGACCTCCGGTTAGATGGCAGAACAGAGTGGAAGAGTATGTAAAGGAGAGAAACATTAGGGGTAGAGGAGGGCTTGACCAAGTAAGGAGGGAGTGTTGGAACAGGGAGAACTGGAGGCACTTCTTCCGTGGCCACCCCCTTGGGGGGAGTTCCCGGAGGGAACGAGGCGTCAGAGCTATAGATAGATAGATAGATAGACAAAGTACAGTACATATACTTCAGCTAAGCAGCTTATGTTTATTTTTTTTTAATCAAGAGGTGGAAAAGCTTTATTTTATTATTATATTTTGTTATTACAGTACCTGTCAGCATTATTGCAAAGTCTCATTGCCCAAAGGGATGTAACAGAACCTGTTAAGCATTTATCACTTGTCGCAAAATTTGAAGCACAAAATCAAAGGGGAAGATATTTCTCATACCATCGAATGCACCCACATGATTTTTTGAGGATGACTCTTACAACATGCTCTTCCTCAACAGGTCAATGTGTTGGAACCTCACCCCCACATCCCAGTCCTGGCCACCAGTGGACTGGACGATGACATCAAGATCTGGGTGCCTACCAACGAGAGAGACCCTGACCTCGTTGACCTTGATAGTGTCAGTCTTTTTGCTCTCTCGTACATTCTCACTCATCAATCTTTTTTATTGGTTTGAAGCGAGGGATGTATTCAGACACCATCAGTGCTGTCAAGTGTGGTGGTCAGATCTCAGATTTCTTTCCAGTTTCTGCTGATCAAGACCTGTTACCAGTTTGATCGGAGAATGCCAACTTCAGTATGAACATGTTTAGTTTCCCAGAGGCTGACCCTAGGGTTATATCCGAAAGAATTAACCCAGAATGGAGGAGGCCAAGGGGTAGGCTGTACAACTTATGGCAGAAAAAAGTCAATAATTTATACCATGTGGTACTAGAGCTGGGAAGGGTGTCTGTGTGGAGGTTTACTTGGAGGAATCCTGAGAGATGGTGCAAAGAGCTGGGTGTGGCAAAATAACACCAACCATATGCCTCCCAATGCGAATGATATTGATCCAGCCTAGTTTGTCAAAGAGATGTATTGAAGAAAAGAAAAGGTTTGTTTTTCACATTCTTGGCTATGCAAATTGAGAGGAGCTGTATGGATTATTATTCATTCAGCATATCCTATAAATAGCAGTAAAACTCCTTTGCCCACACTGGAATAGCGCAACTCGTATTCACAACATGTCCACCCTTTAATCAACCTCTACAAATTATCTCCGAAGAAACCTGATAGGAGTCACCAGTTTCCTGAAGGCCTCCAGGCTCATATTGATGTGAAATATTACTATAAAAACTGTTTAAACTTTACTCACTTATGGATGTATTTTTGAGGATAATGATAATGTACATCTTGCTACTCATGGTTAAGGTAATTAAGATAATTATGATTTACTTCCGTGTGTAGGAGAGTTAAGACTGACATAGATTATCCAACAGTTGGTGAAGAATAACTTGGAGAAGAGAGAAAAGGAACGCAATGAGGAATTCACTGGTCTGGACACCCAGATGTTAATGGTTCTCTGGCACCACATCCGACGCACTGACCGTCGTAGCCGCAGGGTAGGATATGAAACTTTTATTGTCCCTCATGATATAGTATTTTTTAGTACTTGTCTCTCTTATGCTGAGGTGAATGAATGCTTGGGGTAATAACAACAGGCACTTTTTTCTTTTCCTTTTTTCAGAGTGATATACTGTTGACTTTTTTATAGATTTTCCCACCCAAAATATTTCGGTGGTAGAATTGATCCATTGCTCAGCCTTGGAGGAAGCTTGGGTTTTCAAAAATGTTCTTGTATTAAATGTATTTTGATGAAAAACATGCATTAAGCTTTTCTAGCCCACCATAAAGTAGTGTCATTTGAATCTAAATTGTACATATTCTAAACACATCTGTTCCCAAGACTGTATCTCTCCCACACCGAGGGTCTAGTTATACAGTGAACTTGTAAAAAAAAGATTGACATTTCTTTTTCCTAATCAGCAGATGGCAGAAGGTGGGAGTAATGGTGGTGGAGGAGGAGCAGATGGTGGAGGTGGAGGAGGTGGTGGAGGTGGAGGTGGTGATGCAGGTACCGGTGCATCCTCCAGTGATGAGAGCAATGATAGTGATGACTCTGAGGGTCAACGTGGTGTTCCGTGTGCCACCCACTAGCCCGTCTGATGGCTACCAAAATCCACATCAACAAGACACACACACAGTTCAAGGTCAGGCGTGCCCTATCCTATCATTGCGGGATGTTAGTTTCTGGGTAGGCTGTGTCATATTAAGGTGAGAAACTATTGGCGATAAATAGGAGGGCTTTTGAATCCTCCAATCATTGTCACGAAACAGATCCCCCTTAGTAATATTGTGGTGAATTGTTTCTTCAGATAGTTTGGAGGAATCTGTTACCCTCCTATTTACAATAGAGAGGTTCTTCCCTTAATACAGTGAGAGGTTATTGTGCTTTGACAGAACATGGTGTGTCATTAATAACAACATTGTGGGATGTTTTTGTGTTGTTTTGGCCACATGTACCTGCAACATACCAGCACATGTACACACAATGGCACAGAGACATATATCACCAATCAGATATAACATATTTGGAAGCACCTTGGACATGATAAAAACAATAGATGCTCACTTAATTCCATGACCACAAGTATGCTGTACCAAATTCTGTATGTATATAGGTACCTTGAGTAATTGATAGCAACCACTAAAATAGCAAGACAAAGGTTACGGAGAGCTGTCA
Organism: Petrolisthes cinctipes; assembly: GCA_033782935.1. Lineage (NCBI taxonomy): Eukaryota > Metazoa > Arthropoda > Malacostraca > Decapoda > Porcellanidae > Petrolisthes > Petrolisthes cinctipes. Next base: position 30,973 of record JAWQEG010001836.1, read on the forward strand.
GTGCTCACTCTAGGGCAAGTTTAAATACTAGCTCTGATGATAGTTTATCCTTAAGCTTAAGAAATTCTTCTAGCAAGACAGATGTCTCTGTGGTGACCCAGTAATGCCCTCTACATCCAGCCCTATGAATCCCCAGTCCCAGTCAGCTGTATTCAATTTGTTTGCTCCTTCAATACAGCCTTGAGTAAGACGACTATCAAATATCCTGTAATCACTCCTGTTTGATTGCAAACATTTTAGTAGTGTTAACTTATGCATAACTGTGAACCTTGAAGTTGATAAACTCTTGAAAGTATATTAAATATAAACTTTGTCTTTTCCTGTCACTACAGATCATAAGTGATCACCATCAGACAAGAGAGGTAATAAAAACCTTTGACAAAGATTATACACACACACACACACATTCATTTATGTACTAGTAGTATCTATACTGTACTGCTGATTTCTTCGCTAAATTACTCGAAGGGTTGGTCATGGTATTCGAAAAGTGTTCAGTCATACTGCCTCATCGCACACATGTATTATAACAATAGACAAAAAGAACAGACAGTGTCATACACTCATAAGCACTAAAGTATTTTAAACTAACAGATGCAAACACATTCTCTCCTTTGGTTATATTACTCCATTCCAGAATACACTGTCGTCCTATGATATAAAGAAAATACTATATCCTTGTATACATAAAAAAATCTTGCAAATTAATAAATTTTGGTAAACATCACAATTCATACATTTTTACTTTCAGATTTTGTAGCCTCCTCCTTAAGCATATATATACCTATTCATCATCAATACTCCATTTCCATTTTTTCAAGGGGTGAAGATCAGTTAACTTTTTCAAAACATTATGATGCTTGTATTTCTACTGTCCTGAGCAAGGCTCTTGAAACCAATTTTATACCGGAAAAGTAAATGCACCTATGTCTTTGGTATTTACTTTCATAGGCTATATGGTGAACTGTAAATGTTTATGTCAAATTAGTCTCCATTCAAACACCATATATTCTTGAAAATATAAATGTTAGTCAGCTTTTACTGAAGTACAATGAAGGATTATGGCACAGTAACTGCTAACCAGTCCTTTAGATACATATGTAGCTACCACCATCACTATCAGTACTACAGTAAGTACAGTTGTTGTGTCATACTTCAAGGGCATATCTAATTGCTGTACAACCTGGCTACTGCTTAACCTCCTGCCTTAGTTATTGTTCATTATATTCTTAGTACCCTATTATTTTTTATACATCAGATTGGAATGTTTATTGATTATTAAATCTTTCACATGGACAGTCTTTGTCATCAGCACAATTTGGCTGACATGCACTGCCTGCATTGTTTCTGTAGTCTAAAATAACCTTTACACATAGTACCTTCTGGTCCATGACCCATTTCTCTGTTGCCTCCCTCATTACTAGTTTTTTTAACAGCATAAGGTAAGCAGACAATGTTAATGACCTTCATCTCTTGACTTACTGTATACTTCCTACTTTGGTTTTCCTATAATAGTACATGTAGTTCCTTCATTCCTTGCACATGCACTTTCCATTGTTACCAGAGAGTTGGTTGCCAGTCAGCATGCAATAACTAGAAGTAGTTCAGTTGGAGAAAAGGGATATTGGACAGTTTGGGCCAGTTGGTTTCTTTATAAGTCATGTAACCCCAATAATGTCCTTTACCAAGTATAGTAACAGCTGAGAGTCCTTTTCTTAATATATCAGATTTGAGCTGTACTGAGGTAACTTTTATGTTGTTTATTTATATAGAACAAAGACACTGCTTTGTATTTATGACTCAAGGTGTCCTATATTCCATTCATCTGTGCTACTGAAGACCATATTTAGGAACAAAGTCATGGTATGCCTGATGATATTGTAGTTTAACTGTTGTGTGTTTGGCTATCACTTGGTATGCTGGAAATGCCTTGAAATGATATTAGGTATAATACAGAATTGTAACTTTATGAAAAATTATTTGCAATATAGAAAATAAATGTGCTATACAGTACTTTATTAGCTTGTCATTGTAGCTGATATTTTCATAATCACAATAACATTCGACTAACCAACGAATATGACCACCATTCCTAGAAGCTCAAAGTATAACATATGATGATTCTGTTCTTAAATATGACCTTTGCATTTAAGAGAGACTTGCGCAACTGTAGAATATTTCTTCTATGATAGGAGGATTACATTATACTGTAGTACAGAAGTATACTTTTTGGGCTACAATTTTCACTCATATGTTATTCACTAAATATACCACCATGTTTATGGATGTTTGAGCAACCCTCAGTATCCCAATAATGCTGTATAGATTGTGATTAATGGATGGGTATTTAATCATGCACAGATTGCATATACTGTACTGCCTTTCTTTTATTCCTAGCACTAAAATGTGTTTGTAAAAGTGCAAATAATCAGCTGCATATAATGTAAGGAATAGAGTACATTATATACAATACTGTAAAAATTTTTTATAAAGTACAGTGTAGTACATTATTCTTCAAATGTTTATTTATATAAATTGTGAATAAAACCATGATACTCATTATCCATCATTACCCAGCATTGAAGTAAGATGCATTATTTGCCTTTTGTCACTAAACAAATATAAGCAGTAGTTTTTTACCCTCCCAGTCATAGGCTGATAACCTGGTAAAAGGGCCAGCCTAATGAACATTTACTAGTTCAGTTTGCCTGGTAATGTTTCATGACATAAGAGGTTCCCTTATGTACATCACTATGTCAGCATGAAGCATTACTGGACTACTATGAGCCAACCAATATTCATTTGCCTGGCCCTTCACCAACAATGACTACAACCTTGCTCTCGCTACACTAAACCCCCCATGCTTGCCCACGTGCCAAAGAATCCCTCTGGGCTTGGTGCTAGTTCCCATTGTAATAAAAAATATGTATAGGATTGGACATTTCTGTTTGCAGCACTCATACAGAAATGTGGTGTGTGTGTGTGTGTGTGTGTCTGTGTGAGACTAGTGATTCATATGCAAGAAGCAGGCAAAGATTTATTAATCCTCAGGTGTTTGTCCTTGCCAAACTTGTCTTAACTCGTCTCACCGTTTACTTGTGAACTTTATTAATTTCCTGTGAATGCTACAATCACTTATTTTATAATGACTGAACATAGGCTTCAACTTTATAAGTAAGATAAAAAAAAAGAAAAAAAAAGAACTTGCTTGGTAGCCATATAAATTCTGTTTTGAATCTGATAAAGTACAATGGTACTGTATTCTATATTGTACTGGAAACCCACAAAGAAAATATGCTACTGCATTGTAAACCAAGTGGCAGTATCTCTTGATCAGCAACAAGGAGGAGACACTTTAAGCACAGTGTAGCATGGAGAAATATTTTGAATTTGTCAGAGCTCCAAAACAGTTACTCATAAATTACAGACTACAGTACAGTACCTGGTTGTTGGTTAAGTGAGCATCCATTTTGTAGGGTGATACAGAGACAGTAAAGGGGAGTATATAGCCAGTGACTGCACCCTTGTAACAGACCTTATTACAGTTGCAGTAGTGACACATGATATTGTGGATAAGACTGAGACCACATTGCCAACAGTCTTGTTTTTTTCTATATTGAAGAAGATTAGAACTAAAGGCAAGAAGCCTACTTAATGTTCTCACCTGTGAAATAAAAAAAGGGAAAGGACTAAAAGCATGTCCAAATGTGCAACCAACTAAAAGAAAAAGTCACAGGGATCTGCTTTAATATTGTGGTTACAGAATTTAGCTCCTTATTTTCATTAGAAGTACGTATGTCGGAAAACTGTGCATCGTGTGTTTTGGGGACAAGTGTTTACTGGTGTGGCCACACCACATGCTGTGTGTGTGTGTGTGTGTGTGTGCATGTGCAGAGACAAGCTTCATGCTGATATATTTATGTATACTGTATTTTACCAGTTTATTAAAATGCAGGTCGTTGGTTTGTGATAAATGATGATATCTGATATGATATGCATTATTACTACTGTTGTTTTCTGCCTGCTAATGTTATTTTTCTTATTTTTGTGTCTTTGCTGGCTTTCTTTTTACTATACTGTGTTCATTTTGGGATACAGTATTTTTTTAAAAAGGTTAAAAAATGTTGTTGCTTGTGCAAATATACATTTGTCTTAACTTCTTATTTGTAAAGTTTCTTCACAATCAGTACAGTATAATTTCCATCCACTCTAGCACTGTGTAAAATGAAAATAAAACATGGTTATGATATTTTTTTCATGGTGGGGCAAACTAGATTACAATATTTTCAACGTCACTATGATGGTCTGTTGGATGATGTTTGCACTTTAGTAATAATCTTGCTTTATTTTTGTATTAGAATGTTAGAGAAACCACAATGGAGCGAAGAAGAATATTTCATCATTTGGTCTGTGGCTCATTGATTATCATTTCTTTTCTCCATTGACAAGTACTGTATGTTAAGCTTTATATCTCTCTCATGTTAGTTGGTACACTTATTCTAATAGATATTTATTTTTTCTGAAATTAAGTGATAGGTAAAGTGCAGATAGAAATACCATTTGAAGTAGAGCTGTACAAATCTGTAATATGGAAGAAACAGGAGTGAAAGTCATTAACCCATCAGAGAATTTGGCATGGACTGCAGAAGTCCCCCTCTGAACCAGAATGTAAAAAATTGGCTCGTAAGGGGGAACCTCTTTTATGGTAAATTGGAGTGCTACTGATTCCTCCAAACTATCGCAAGAAACGAATCACCTCATATGGTACTTTATGGGATCTGTTGCTTCTCGACATAGTTTGGAGGATTCAGTAGCCATGCAATTTACAATCAGGAGTTTCTCCCCTGAATTTTATTGGTGGTCATGTTTGTGTATACAGAATAAGTATTTCCTGGAATTCCTTCAACTCCCCTTTCTCATACCTACCATGCCCTGCTGCTGTTCTTATGTCACTACCAACTGCCATTTGTGATCCCCAATCTTTCTTTTCATCTCAACAAAGGTTACAGTACTTCAATTAGTTTAACACTTCTCTTGGTGAGTTCTTCACCCTGTTAAAGTAAAATTGAATTTGTTAAAAATAATAATGGATTTTATTTTTTGTGAAAATAAACAAGTTATATAAAAAATATAGCCACAACAAATGGTGTTCCCATCTATAATCTTTTGAATTTGTTGGTACAATGTTATGTTTAAGTTCTTTAGAAGCACAGTCCTTACATCTGAAGAAAAACAAAGTACTTTACAGTATTAACAGTGTGCAGCAGTGTCATCAATTCATTTAAATAATGCAATCATTGTTGATATGTCCTGTACTAAAATCTGAGTACAGTACACCATATAAAAGGAATGTTTCTTGGACCATATTTTGACTCTTGATGGGAAATTAATATAATGATGCCTAGACAAATACCACTCAGAGAGGCATGGGGAACGTTATGAATGAAGAAATGCTACTGCTGCTGCTGCTGCTTTTCCTGTTGATGAAGTGGTTATAAGCCAGAATGAATATCCAGATCTGCTTTGAGTTCCAGCAAGCATGAGACAGGATGAGTGTAATTATTGGTTCACTGGTATGTCAGATGATTTGAAGCTTTAACAAGACCTGGATAATAATTTTGGCTTGTGACTGAACATTACTAATTTTACAGGGACAGTGTGCAGTATGGTATTATGATGATTGTGCATAAGTGGATAGGAAAACATTAGTTGATGTTTTAAGTGTGAAATCTTTAACAATAATTCAGAACAAGTGAGGCAAATTTAGGCTCTTCACTCTTTAATCATAATGCAGTAATTTTTCCATGCCAGATATAAATGTAAATAAGTATGGTTAGAATGTATAAAATTATTAGATAATTGGGGAAATGTGAGAAAGATATATACTGTAGGTATTAAGTAAGCTGGAGGGCAGCAGTGAAGAAGGGACTGGGAGATGTGTATTGATTCCTTATGTTATAAATGGTAGAGTCGTGTGGTTTGGACAAAAAGAAGAAGTGGCAAATACAGTACACACGTTATGGAGATGACAGTGGATAATTAAATTGTAGACTTTGGCATACATGTTAATTTTGTTTAACCCTTAAAGGTCGGGGTTACTTTAATTTATTGACCACCAGGGACAGAAATACTTTCACACATGCTCACTCATATGCTCTCACACACACACACACACACACACACACACACACACAAAAAGTGGTTTGGTAGGTGGGGAACCCTGATTTGGCACTTTAAAGTGCCCCCCTCCCCCCCACAGAAAAGAAAGCCAGTGCTTGCCTTACATGTATAATACCCATAATTCTCCAGAGTGCAGAACTTTACATTTATATCACCCGACCTTTAAGGGTAAAAAAAATAAGTTTCCATATAACACAGTTTATAAACTGATTTGCAAGGAATCCAGTATGGTAATGTAACTATAGAAATGGTATGTATCATGTTTTATATTCTGAATACTGTACAGTATACTGTAGTCATATTCATATATAAAAATTGCATAATTTACATCAAGAATTTTTTGCCACTTGTGGATAAGAACTTTTATACAGTATTGCATTCTATTTTGTGAATCTGGATACTAATTTCAGTCTCACTGCTCTCCAAATTATTCCATTAATATCCACATTTAGTACTTTCCTTCTGCACTGCTGTTCCCTCTCCTCTGACTGCTTTAAGGGGAGAAACCCTTGATGGTAAATTGGACGGCTACCGGTAGACTCCTCCATTCTATAACACAAAACAAGGCTCCTATTAATTGTAACATTGAGATGATTTGTTTCCTGGCATAGTTGAAGTAATCACTAGCTCTCCAATTTACCAAAAGGAAGTTCTCCCTGTAATAGAGTCATGTATCACATTACCCTGAAGGAGTACAACAGGTGTGTGATAGCAAGAATCTGTCAAGTTTCCTTCAAAGATATATTATGTTATTCATAGACAGTTATGTAGCTAGAACTGTATTACAATAATGAAAGTAAATTAATAAATATACTGGTATAGCAAATTTCCATAGAGAGTTGGATATGCTCAAGCAACTGGTACTTAATATTCAAATTTAAAGTTATGTAGATATGTACTGTATTGCCATTTATCAATACTGTACACAGTGAAATGCCTTTTTCAAAAACTGTACAATTTTCTTTTTATCTGTTAATTTTTTTTAGTTGATGATCACCATAATAAGTAATAATTATTCAGTATAACACTTGAGAGTTGTACCACTAAGTAGATACACTGACAGTGGTGTTGTTGGTATTGTTGCCAAGTGTACAAGTGGTGTTCAATACATTAAATCAAATCAACTTTATCTTGGTTACAACTTAGTAGAGTTGGCATAGGGAAGTGGCATCCCCATCGCCCGCCATTCTTTATAGTGCAGTCAGCCTCGTATACCCTACGATACAGGGGAGGGGAGTAAGGATTGGGGACCCCTTGCTTGTCATGGTCCTGCATAGGCACTAGTGCCTCCCCACACCTTGAAAAAAGGGAAATGGGGTAGTGATGATGATGACAACTAAAGTACTTTAAAAACACAAGAGTCCCATTTGAGGCCAAACACTGCCTCACAACCCTATTCAAATGGTACCATGTTTTAACCCTGACATTACTAATAAACTACAGAAGTATTTCTCTTTGTAATGTAGACTTGCATTCAGTGTTCTCTGAATTCCTCTGATGATATCTGGTATCTTAATCTGCTTTCTGTTTATGGGTCATGCAGTAGTAAAAACCTTCAAGTGAAGAAGAAATTTTACATCATGATCCATTTTAGTGGAGTGTCCAAGCCTCAGTTCTCTTTCATTCAGAAACTTGCTGCCATTGTCAGCAGTCAACATGCAAGTCCCATATTACCTTCCTCAGTGTTGTTAGGGCCTGAAGCTGGGCTGTCTTGGCTACAGAATATAAGTGAGGGCAGCCAACCCATTCCCAATGGTGACTTGGCAAGAGTGAAATACTTTGTGGCTACATCAGAGAGACTTGAATCAAACCAAAATTGCCTGGCACAGTGACTACATCCAAGAGCTCTCCTCACCACACCACCACTTACATACACAATACATAAACAAATATTGTAAATAAAATTGTCACATGTTTCTGGAAATATTTAATGAACATTGCTTGCAACTGTACATAGGAGTACTGTAATATGCAGTAAGTTTGATATATTACTGTGGTGAATGTTATAAATTTTGTATTGGGCCTGTTTAAATTATATAAAACAGTACTGTATATGGTACAGTACTTTTATAGCCTTCTGCTTGAAGACAGGGAATATAATACAAGATAATAAATGACATTTGTTATGCCAACATTGCTTGACTTGTACAGTTGCTATCAGATATTCATGACTACCCTGTTATTTTCAGTATGTTCACTTGGCAGTGTTATTGAGGTACTGTACTTTCATTATGAATCACAAACTTGGAGGAAGTAGTTTAAAAAAAGTCAGCTTCTGTTTGTTCTTATGTGTATCTAACATGTTGAAGTGTAACTTCTGTTAAGATAGTCACAAATATCACGGGTGCAGCTGTACTACCATATGTCAGTAAAACATTAGAGAAACGTTGTAGAAAAAATAATCTATTATGCTAGCTTCCCTATCATTTCATTCAATATATGATTACTATATACTACTATATTTTGTATAAATGTGTTGGTTATTTTTGAAAATTTACTAAGTCAGAAGTCAATAAGACAGTGGCCATTGGGTGAAATATTATGATGTCTCACGATTCAGCAGCAATAATGATAACTCATGTGCTTAAATATACTGTGTAAATTATACATTATTAATAATTATATTTTTGTCTGACGTTGAGCCCACAAGGAATTCTCTAGTTTGCAAAAAATTGATAATAAATTGCAAAACCTGCAACATACACAAACTGTAGTGTGTAACTGGATGAACCTCCTGGCTAGCCAGTCAGCCTTACAAAGTACGTATACTGTACTCTCATCTTTTTTTAAATTACTGCTATTTGGTTAGTGAATTTTATTTACATTATTATTATTTTTTTTTTTTTTTTTTTTTTTTTTTTTTTTTTTTCAAATTTGTGGGTTTACCATTCAGTACTAATGAAAATGTTCAAACTTCTTAAAATTACCATTTGTCAACCTGAATTGGGAAAATAAAGATATAATTGTAGATGATTAATTGGAAAATATTTTCGACCTATTGATTACAAAAAAAAATCCTTAAGTTTACTAAAATCCTTCAATGAAACTGTATCTAAAAATTGATCAAGACTAAAATAAAATGGATACACGGTACTGAAAAGGATATGAATATTTACATTAATGGAACCATAAATTTAAAGATGTTTGCAGACTAATAAGGAAGGTAATAGTTTGTGTTTGTGGAAAAGAAAATTTTTTTGTAGTGGCCAGCACTGGATATTTGGAGTGCAGAACATAGCTACTACATAATGGCAATGGTATGGAATAAAGAAATGCTTCTATACGATGGATGTAATGTATGTATGCCATTCTCCTTTTATGTGCCCTTTTCTTTGATACATTACAGAGCTGGATTGTATCTTCTTTTGTTTATTTTCTTGTATACCATCTTAGGCACAGGCATATCAAACAGAAACAAGCATAATTAATAAAGGCATATGTAATATTATATACACATCGGATATTGTCAATAAGGTTACTAAGGTGTAGAAAATTAATCAGGTCCAACAGTATGTAGCAAGTAAGCCAAGAAATAGTTGTCTTCAGCATGTGATATAGAACTAGTAGTATTCATGACCCAAGGTATAATGGGGTTAACCTCCCCACTGTTGGTGTTTTCCTGGCATCCAAGAGCTGTATCCTTTTGTTAACTTGACAGAGTTTAAGCACAATTTGGGTTAGCAACCTGGTATTAGCTGTTCTCAGTAAAAATACTTGCAACATGAAATGTAATAGTATAACATAATTACCTTGAAAACAGACCATAGAAAGCTAATAAATATTTTGACACCATTAGTACTGTAAAAACTGACTCCTGCCATTCTTCGGCAACATACTTCAACACATTGTTAGGGAAACTCGTCTAATATGAAAGTGTGTTACACATGAATACTTGGTGAAATATTCTCAAGGTAGTTTATTTAAAGAGTTGCATAGTGTGTTGATATTTTGTTGAAAATTAACTTTGTGGTGGCAAGTACAGTACCTTGTGGCAGAGAAGTTAATGGTTAAGGTAACCATTCTGAATCAAGTGGTCGTTCTTACTTTGTAACTTTTAAGGTATATATTTTTAAAATTCTGAGTACACAGTGTTGCTTCTTTAATGCAATATTTGATTTTAAGGTTCACATGTATTCATGCAGAACAATTTCATTTGTTTACATTAGTGTTTATAGTTCCTATAGCAATTTTTTGTTCTCCTTAGCTCATGTCATTGTTTGTCTTCTGTTATAAGGTAACAGATAACCTGGAAGCATTTTAAAGTTTCAGATGTTTCTGGATTACTTTTATAAAAGGAAAACAATATTTCACTCTACATTTGTTGCACCATCATCCATTTCATTTCCTATTTAACCTCATAATTATTTTTCATTCAACTGATTTGTATTGACACCAATGAGAAGAAACAGATTATAGATTTTTGGTGAGAACACAGCCATTGTTACACTCACACAGTAAGTACAGGTCCTGCATCAAAGGTCAAGGTAAGGAGAAATAATAGAAACTACAAAACTACAGGTGGTAAATGAAGATGATCAAAACAGTTGGAGGTAATACCTGTAAGGCCTCTAGTGGAACAGCTGGAATTATATATTTAATTTCAGCAACTCAAAACAGTTGAGCAACAGACAAGACAACACAAATAAACCTACTGTACAAAGAATGATCTGATAAACTGTTATGACTTCATCCTAATAACTGGGAATTGTCTTCAGGGAGTTAGATTTATGTTGCAGTAAAATTTCCAGCCATTTGTTTGTATTGCTGTGGTATATACTGTATCTGCAACACAAGGAGCACAGGTGACACCAAACACAGCCAGGGAAAACAGGCCATCACAGCAGGCACCTTAAGTAACAGTGCTGTGGCTGACAGTTTCAAACATTAGGTATACAATCAGTCAAAGGTGTGTTGTGATGTTCTCCAGAGCTCTTACCCTATGCATTGAACTTGATAACACTGCAGCGTACATACATATTATATGTGAATTACGAAGCTCAGGATAGTTGATAATTTTGTCCTCAGAGTTTTTATGTCGGGTTTTAATCAATTGCGACAAATTTTTGATTGACTGTGCACCTATATTGCCTTCACCACAAAATGTCTCTTAGTATTTTCTGTGATTGGCATATTATAAACTGCTTGTGTATTTACATTAGTCATTATCACCAAGAGTTGTTTTAACACAATTTTGGAGTGGCAGATACCATAATATTAACCAAGGTGCCAAGTACTGGAAGGGATAGGTGCTTTGCTAGCATTTGTATCCCTTCAGTTTTGGGGATCCTGTTTATTGTATAACTAAATATCTGTATCAAGCTTTGATGTTGATATGCTATTATAAATTTGTTTTGAAATGTGTGGCTCAAATACAAACATTATGTTGATGCTCTTACGCAGGAAGGGGTTGCCTTTGTTGTTTATTTTGACATTTGTTTAATAAGAGTTACCATGTCATCCTATAATTCTGTACTAATAAATTTGCATTGTAAATAATTATGAAGTACAGTACAGTAAATAGTTAGTGATGTTTGTAGATAGTGTTTTATTAGGCCCTATACAATGTACTTAATATTGTAACATGAGTTATGGATCCATGCACTACATACAGATCAAACCCAGTGATTTACAGAAGTGGATTCAGAGATGTGACAGGAGGGCAGAGGAGCATAAATTTGGGTATGCATTGGAAAGAAGGGTATAGCAAACATAGTGAGCGCATCTATCAGGAAGGTGGGAGAGGTGCCGTAAGCCACTCCCTTCTTGAGAAATAATGTTAAATGACAAATTTCTGAGTTATTAAAATGTTGTTTGCCTTGGGAATAAAAACAAAAACAACAGGTTTATATGTCTGAAGCATGGAAATTATCCAACAGACTGATGGATATACAGCAATATGAAATGACCATAAAATGTTAAGGTATATGGCTGAAGTCAGGAGGGAGGACAGGATGTCAAATGAGGTGTGGCCATGTGAAGAGATGAGAAGATGCAAGTCTTGAGAGAATGGTTAATGAAAAAGGTGGAGGGATGTAGGCCTCCAGGAAGACCTAGAAAAACTTCAAGGAGTTGTGTCAGGTAAAGCATGGAACAATTGGGTATAAAAAAGGATTTGGTGATGAGCAGAGGAAGAAAGCCATCACAAGTCCATCCAACCCCATTAGGCTATAATGAGAAAGGAAGGATGCAAAGCCAAGATGATGATGATGACTTAAAAACTGATATTATCATAATACTGATAAAATCTTGATGCGATTTCACAAAGTTAAATAATAAAACATAAGGCTTTGTATAAATCAAATGACTTACAAGAAAAAAAAGAGAACCTTATATATTCAGAAAGATTTGGTTACTGCTGCCACTGTAATGTTTAAGCTCATCACCTCGCAAGGATAGTATCTCAGAATCCAGCCGGGGTCCTTTTTTAACCTGAAACAACAACACATTCAGTTATGGAGGTATATTAACTCAAATTTTAAATACTGTACATTGAATATAAGTTTTCCAATACAAAACGGTAAGTGAAAGAGCTATGGCACACATCAACCTATTTATAGACGATCCTAAAATTTCCTAAGATAGAAAAATATTTATATACACATATGCAAGGAACAAAATTATCCTATTATACCTGTCAACTGACTTCATAAATTCAGTACAGTACAGCAAAGTACTTACAATAATGTGCAGTACACCACTACATTTAAATAAGCTTATTATTAACAGAACAGTAGCAGCATCAGCAATGGTGCAAAGCTTTTACATTAATGATTACCAAGTGATAAAAATGTATACAGTACATAGACAATACATACCTTCCCCATACAAACTCTCTGCCAAGACGACTGTTCACAATTAGGACATGCTTTTCTAGGAAGTTTGTCAAGTGAAGATGTTCGTCTCTTACAGTTCTTGCACTCAAAAAATCTCTTTTTTGTTTTAACAGGTTTCAATGGATGGTTTTCTTCCCGACAAAATTCAGATGCTGACTCGGCCAAGTATTTACACTGAGGAAGAAATACAAATTATGAATATTTTTCACATTAGCATTCATAAATTTTTTGTCTGGGTTCATTTTCAAATGCACAAGGTAAAATTATATTCAGATTTCAAGTGTCATAATGCAATATTTAAAAATAATGAAACACTAGTAACATTTTCAGATAAAAATTATGGTACAGTACTAGACTCATCACAACACCCTTCAAACCATACAGAACAGAGCCCTAAAGACAATCACAGGCTGCACAGCTACCACACCTACAAACCACCTACACTGTGAAACCAAAGTCCTCAAAATCAAGGACCATCTTGACATGAGAGGCACACAAACACTTGCTGCAGCCTCCACAAACCCACACCATCCACTACACTACATGGCACAACACCCACACATGCCAAGGAACATCAAAACAACACCCAGTACACGATACCATACACAAATACTATCATCTCTTACACCCTGCCCACCCCAAACCAATCTCCAGAAACACATCCATAATCAAATCACTCATCAATCCATCCAAACACTCAAAAACAACACTCAGCTGCATGCACAACCTCCTGACATCCACCCATCCGAATCCTCCCTTCCCCGTGAAGACAGAGTCCACCTGGCCAGGCTGCGGTGTGGCCACCACCCGGCCCTTCTGACATATCAGAAGAGGCTGGATGGAGCCACTGCGGATGCCTGTCCGGGATGCAACACAGCACCCCATTCTATTAAACACATTATTAAAGACTGCAATGCACACAACCACACTCGCCAACAACACAACATACACTCTCTGAGGGCACTGTGGGAAAGCCCGGTTCAGGCCATGACCTTCCTCAGGAGCTCGGAGCTGCTCGGCCAGACAGCTTGAGGAACTTCAACAACAACAACAACTACACACCATATCCTACTGCAACATAATTTTTAATATACTGTTTGACAAAACATAATAATAATGTGAAATGACCAAATAACTAGATTGAATTTAAAAATACTACTAAAACATTCATTCTCACAACTCAGTTACTCAAGCAATTACATGCAACTGATATTTCACCTTTCAACAAAGTAGGCTAACACACACACACAAAGAAGAGTAAATAATTCCAATATACCGTACTGTGCAGTAATAAAATTATTTCAGACTTACAACTCATTCAATAATACAGTATTAGGCTATATCAAGGTATGACTGATTTCTAAGATGCATAAAATCTAGTGTAGATGATCCAAAGTTTAGAGCTGGGTGGATCTGATGGCTTTTGTTATTTTTCAAACATCAATTTATGAGAGTGATTACTCCATTTGGTCTTGATTTAAAACAAGAACACAGATCCTTTACTGACTAATTTTTATCATCACTGTTATTTGTATGTTAATCCACAGTATGACAATTGTCTGACCACACACCTCTGTTTGTCATTAGTTTATTCCAATCAAACTTCACAAATTTTCTTATCTCTTTGGGAACTTTCACACAAAAGTGGCTCATTGCAGGTTACATGTAGCAGGTGGCAAGAAGCAAATGGCACATTGGTGTTTTCAGACCAGAGTGATGTGGTGCACAATTCTACACATTGTCTTGCTTATCATCTGAGCTGTATTCTAGTGAAGTACAGTATTGTTATACAAACAAGTGTATGTTTCCATTTGCCAATGACCAGTATTCTTTAGGCATGATATTCTCAACACAACATCCTTACACCTAGTTTAATTTTCTCCATTTTTTTGTGCTCTGTTGCAAAGTTACATGCTAGTTTTCAATACTATACTTTCTATAGCACTAAGAACAAAAAGCATTCTAGATGACATGATAAAATTCAAATGATGTGCAAAAACATTTTAAATATAAAATTCGTGAACAATTACTAATTTAATGTTAGCCAACATGAAATACACTATTGTAGAGAACATATTAATAACCATTGAGTTAGTACCTTCATGCAGGCATAGGCAGTTACTGGTATTTCCATTACTGATTGAAGTTTCTCTTCCAGCATCTCTTTCTTCTCCAGCCCCTGGTAATACTTATCCAGGGCCTCGTTCTCCACTGCCTGAAGGTAAAGAAAAAGGCATTTTTTAACATATGGCAGGTCATGCAGTCAGCAGAAATGATTACATAGCCTAACATGAAGACAGAGAGAGAGAGAGAGAAATGGGTTCTTGACAATGATAATAGGAAATGCATGTACTGTATATTGGATATGTAGCTCAGCTTGTTTAGGCAAGTATTTTCTTTTGACAAAACTGTCACTAAAAATCTTGTGGCATTTGAAGCATTTAAAACATTATCAGTATAACTTCATCAAGAAAACAGTAATTCAACCGATACATTCAGTCTTACATCAATAAGGTTAGTGTGGCGAGACTTCTTATCCAGCATTGCCTTAAACTTCTCTGAGTTTATATCAAGACGTTGAAGCTTTGATCTTGATGTGTCTTCTGTCATAGCAGCTGTCAATTTTGAGGTTTGGCTCTCCTCTTTATCTGGGGAAAAAATACATTTCACTACCAGTACTTACAATGAAGAAGAGTATAATTACACATATTTATTCTCAATGCATGGTCACAACTGAGTAATTGCTAATGACATGGGTGTACTTATCTAAATGAAGTTGTGGACCACAAATGTTTATCCTTGTTCTAAATCATTACTGAGGTCTTTCTGTGTACTGCCATAGTATTTCATAGAATATAAAGCCAGGTACTTTTATAAATATCATATATAAATTTATAAAATGTTTCGTGACTACCTGACTTTAAGGAAGTGCTGAGTTGTTTCTGCACCTTGTCCAAAAACTTGGGGTCCCCAGCCTTCTTACGGTTCATTACAGCATTAGGGTTCTTCGCTTGGATTCCTCCTGTCTTCTTTAATATTGCAACTGCCTGTGCCTGTTCAGGAAAAATCCATTGAAGCATACAGCTCATTGTATACTGTATGAGTTCAGTTCTCCATTATCTTAAATTGTACTGTACCTCTTCATTTTTTTTCCAAGTCCAAGAAATGTGACTGGCTAACTCTAATGGTGCCTTTTTAGAAAAGTTTAGGAAACTTGCTATATCCAAATCATTCAATTACTGTACACAGAGAGTTAGGGTAAGTGATAAGTCAGATGATAAATTCTGATTCAAGGCATTTGATTGAGATGCATGCCAGTACTAAAACTGAAGACAAGAATGTATTTCTTTACTAAAATTATTATGACATAGTGAACTACAGTTACTCTCCCAGATCAGGAGAAAAGTTACATCAAAAGATGAAATTATTATGAGTAGGATCATAACCAAATTAGCTTAAATTACATAAAATATAATTAAGCTATGCAATATGCAGTACAGTATAATTTATCGAGAGATATACAGTTGGCCACGCTCCCATAAGGGTCACACAGCGTTGTCAACACTGGCCGAAACGGTAACCCTGAACCAATAGTTGTCAGCTCCATTCACTGCCACCAATGAGTGCTTCCAGCTGGTGGTTCAGGATTAATATCTCTACCAAAGTTGAAAATGCTGTGTGGCCCTCACGTGAGTGTGGCCAACTGTACCTCATTCTCAAGACCATTATTCACAAACCCTCATATTTTAATTTATCACTACTACCTTAGCCATGTTTATTTTTTTTGGTGGAGAGATTTCTAAATCAATATCTGCACCAGGCAAAATTCCACGTCCCAGCTGGGGTCCAGCTTTAGGAGATGACAGTGATGGTCTTTTGATGGCTGAAGTAGAAGCAGCTGGTGACTGAGGTGAGGACAGCAATGGGTGGCGTTGTGGAGGTTGCTGCTGTAGAGGGAAGAACTGTATTAAAAGTGTGATACACTAGAAAATAAATACTGTATCATTATATGTTCATTCTCAGGCTCAATATTCAAGGGCCCAAACATAAATCTGAATACTGTATATACAGTCGGCGGCAAAAGTCTTGTCGCCTCACTCAGCACTTCTCTAAAGATAACACAAAGGATAATCATGGAACCAACACATTCATCACACTGAAATACAACATCCAGGGGGTGAATCAATATACTTCTCTATTTTTTCAGAGTACGAGACCGTGAAGCTTATATTTCCATACTTTACTTCATGACTTGGCAGATGTGGCGACAGGACATTTGCCACCAACTGAACTGTAGTTCTCACTGACTGACATAATAATATATCCTAATCTGAATGTTGCTGAAGCTATGTGAGTCACCAGAAGTAAAAGACTAAAGTAGAACATAATCATGACAGATATCACATGTGCATCAACCAAGCCAATAATGTTAAGAAATGTTTATTGTGATATTCTGCTTTGCTTCACAATACAGTACTAGCCTGTGACTTAACGAAGAAATAATAGTAGGAAACCCATTAAAGGCTTCTTTCTTAAATGGTGTTTTCTTATCCTACATTCTTTACCAGTGGAGTCAACTTTATCTTTGTACAATCACCCCAAAATTTGTTAAAGGTTCAGTATTACATTATATAATTATTCATAAAAAAAATATTCCTGTATTAGCATATATATTATGTATGCAAAGTCACACCATATACTTTCTCTTCATGGACTCCTATTAATATCTTCCAGAAGTACTATTACAGATACTTCTCATTATTATCTTACTGTAAAACGCATCAATTAAGAAAAAAACAACTGAGACTACAGTATAATTCTTCCATAGGCATCAGCAAATGCCTTACCTGTCTACGCCTAGCCTGAGCCTCCTGGTGTGTCATGTTAAGAAGGTCCTTGGCTGACACACTAACCAGTTGGCCTGTTTGAACCTTTTTCTCTGTCTCATCCTGGACCATGTGCTTCAGTAGGTTTCGGGCTCCAGGTGTAGGGGCTAACAGCCTTTCACTACTGTGGGGTGGCAAAATGAGGTCAGGGAGTTATCTGTGTATAAAATGTACAGTGGAAGGAAAAGACTAAATACATAAACATGAGATGGATATTATGAAATGTTGTCAAGACTTAGGAGACCATGAAGAAAAACAGAAGAGAAAGAATGTCCACAGAGAAAGGTTATATGTGGTTGTATGTGTCTCTACATCTATTAGCCATTAGTACCCAACACCTAGAAAACTGGCTAGTGGAATCTATCCAAAGTATAAAAATGAATATAAACACTTACAACAAATCATTCTTCTGAGCGACCCCTTGAACGGCACTGATCTCGCCATCACTCAAGTGTTTCAGGACAAATGATGAACGCTTGTCCTCCTCTTTCAGCTGCTCTGTCTTAAGCTTCATCTTGAGGGAGTTGAGTGTAGCCAGGTCCTTACCCTTATTGGCTCTGACCTGCTTAGGAACTGAGGCTGCCGGTGCAGGGGCAGTATACAGCTGACCACCATAGAATACCTGCCATACAAACACAATGGAACTTTACAAAAAAGCCTCTAGGATATTTTGTCCTTACATATCCTCTCACGATTATACCTGGCTCTGAGCATCACAAATAATGTCCAGTCACAGGCAGTGTATCTCAGCTGAATACTGCAGTGGTTTATTCGGGGTCTTCAAAATTATGTTCATTTTGACTACCGGTACTATAATATACTGTATAACTATAATAATGCATTCCTGGGAATCACATTGCATACTAACTATATTATTACATGAGTTCAGTGGGGATATGTTCTCAGACTTCCATTACCACCCTTCACAAGAACAAAGTATAATTTTCCACCCCCCAAAAATACTGTACTTACGTAATACACACCTAAATAGCACAAGGTAATCACAAACTCACTCCTCTTTTCCTTGGCTAAAAACAATATCTGAGCATAAAATATGTAGCTAAAATGTTGCACAATGTTTTGACAGCAAAAATAGAGATGGTTGCAAAATACCTGCAATACATTAGATAAATTACAATACCATACAAGTTGGCCTTTGAAGGGACAGGGAACACAAAACAGTTTGACTAGGAATAGGGCTGCCATGGACACTGCACAAAAATACCCTCAATACACATACACAAATGGCCCAGTCTACATAACACTTTCTTCAACAATCATTATTCCCTTTGATTATTACTTCATGACTTATGAGAGACCTATTACCAACTTGATCCAAACACCAACTCCAGCTATGTCTTGTTTCCATGTGGCTGACTCACCTGATCTTTCCCAAGCACTTTCTCCTGCAGTCGTCGTTTTGGGTCCACACGAGTGAAGGATGACTGGATGTCTGAGCGCTTGGCTGAAGTTTTCTGGTACTCCCGCTGGATATGATACACGCAGAACTCACATGAAGCCTTGTTGACAAAAGATTTGCAGCGCTGGTTTTGCTTGGTCCTGTGAGTGATGACAAGCATGAAAGTATGAACATTTACATACAGCACTGTAAATATAGGGATTATGAATGCTGGAATTATATGGAATGATACAAATACACACAAATCCCTCAAAAATACATAATTAGTATTCAAATATGTAAATATATATATATAATTTCTATGATTTTCACATGAAGGCTCTGCTGTATTCTTGTATTCAGAACGGATATAACTGATGATTCTTTGTTTAGTAGTCAGAAAAGGCTTATCATTGATAAAACTGAAGGTGCATCTCTGTAATATCACTGACTAACATTGATAACAAACTTAAGTGAGGCAAACTACAGTAGTTACACCTATATGAAACACAAAAAAGACAAGATGAAAGAAAATATATATAGCCAACATATATTTATTACCGTATGTACAGTACCTAAGTTGCTTTTTAATACTGTACCAAATTATATAAACATTGACCAGATTCTAACTTAAAATGTATTTACATAAAACTACGGTATATGATCTCTGAAACTCGTGACTAAAGTAAAAATCTCCTTTTTTTATATTTTCCTGAAGATGTTTTTCGTATCATGTGCTTATGAATCTGCGTCAGGAAAGGAATGCATAATATACTATGTGTTACTTACGTTCCTTTGCACCATCCCAAATCCTTAGACGAGCCCATCATCATTACTCTTTGGGCATCAAATATGGAAAGCGAAAGAACATCTGAAGAGTTGAAGTTGTCACTGCGTCTGAAGAACACCAAATAGTTTGTTATCTCAAGGTAACTCAATGAATTCACTACATTAACTTTATTTTTAACTGTATCACTCCTGTAGATTAATGTAATAGATTGACAGGCAGATTTACAGGTGCAGTTGCCAGCCAAAGTTTGTTAATAAGGCCTGACCAGTGTAGGGTAGGTCAACAGATCTGGTAATAATATGATGTATGAAATGTCATATACTATGTTCAACATTTGTAATATAATCAACACCTACGGTATATAACTGTGACAACATTATGTCACATGTCTTCTTTGTTAACTGGAAGAGACAAAAAGTCCGTACTTAACGAACTATGTCAGGCAATTGCAGATACCCGGTACATAAAAATAGGCCTGGCGAAAGAATTCACGTTTTGGATTGTTACCGAGTGAAAACATCTTGGGACACCTGCACAGTTTATTACAATGGCCAGTACAGTACTTGCCTCTCCTTCATGATGGTGGGGTTAAGGAGGCCAATCACAGTTCCAATAGAGCTCTTCCACATTGCTTTGTGAGCACCACTGAAGAGGAACAATGCAACAGTCTTGGTGCAGTCACTCAGGTCACTCAGTTTCCATATACAGTACTGTGACCCCTGGAATACCAAAATGATATTAACACTGACATTTTAGTTATATAAGGTACAGTCTTTCCTCTGACTAAGAGCAGACTAAAGGGTTTCATCTACATAAATGAAATACTCTTAATCACTCAAGAGTTTAAACCTACAGTAACAGGTAAACTGTATATTCAACCTACAATAATCAGGCCTGCCATCCTTTTATATCTTATAAGGAAAGACCCATATATTCCAAAGGTTAATAAATACAAAAACACTAACTAAAGGCATTTCCTTTTGCTTAACACTTTCAGGCTTGCAGGATTCATGGCTTACTTTGTTTAAACAAATTAATTTAAGCCAAATATCAAGCACCAGGAGATTGGACTATGAAACACACACTATGGCAGATAATGTAACCAGCCCTGACTGTGTGACACGATACTTTATACAATACAGTAGCTTTACTAACCTTTTGTGATGTCTTTGGGTCACTCTTTGACACTAAAACTCCTATAGTGACCCAGTCCCCTTCAATCTCACCACCACGGATGTGCAGTTGGATGGTAGACATACGAACCATCTTACGGGCCGCCATCCTCTCTTGCATCGCATCGCTCGACACCAGTGGGTTGCTGAGGACATATATCATTTTAAGGGGCAATTAATGGTAGTAAATATTTATTCTTAGCATCAACTCACATAATTCTATTTAGCATTAACTCACACAATTTAATTTAGTACCAACTCACACTATTCTATTTAGAACCAACTCACACATTTCCAACAAGCACCAACTCACAGAGGTCTAACAAGCACCAACTCACATGATTCATCTTAGCACTAACTCACACAATTCTAATCCCTGAGTAGAAATCAGTGGCTACATTCTTGTCGGTGTCTGGCAATGCGCTCCCACCATTCTTCAGGGCAACGAGTGATCCACTAGTTGACTTCCACCCTTGGCTCTGTGGTTCCCCTGACTTTCCTCCACCTGTCTGTAGCTGTTCCTTTCTCTTGACCCTGGCAAGGACTCTTTCCCTTTCCCTGTCCTCGGTCTGGCTGGACTCATGTGCGATGCGACGTTTCATGTCCCGACCACAGTCATTGTACTGCTGCTCCATGGGATTACGGTTGTCCTCCTCATCCTCGGAGTCTGTGTCGCCGCGGTGTAGTAAGCTGTTCCTCTTCAACTTGCTGTACAATCGGGTCGTTTCCTCGGTGGACAGTGTTCGGGTTGTCTGGGTTTTCTCTCCTTGTGATATGACATTGGTAAGTTTGGAGAACCTCTTAGATGAACTGCTTTCCTCACCATCAAATTTCCTTTTCTTACTCAGCTGTTGTTTGAGCGTTTTCACACGTTTCTCCATTTCCTGCAGCTCAGTCTCTAAGGGGTCATAATTCTCGGGGTAATCTTGTGATGTACTGCTCTCTGTAGGAAGCTTCTTAGAGAATTTGGACTGGGAAAAGGCCTCACCAAACTTTGACTTCTTACTGGACGAGGTGGATACAGTGGGTTGGTCCTCATCATCTGACAGAACCAACCCAAGCTCAGCTGCGGTGGGAGTTGATGAATGGGAGGTGGAGGAGTGTGAGGGTAATGTGGATGGGGAGGTGGAGTGTAAGGGTAATGTGGATGAAGTTGGGACAGGAGACGGTATAGTGGCTGAAGATGGTGTACATTCCTGGCCATCATCTTCAAAGTCACCATCAATCATATCTATCAGCGTGTCCAGATCCTCAAATTCAGCCGCTGATTCCATGGCACTGGAGGAACCTGGATCACTACCAGCTGCAGGAGAGAAAAAAAAAGCAGTTCGGCGATAAAGCAAGATCATACCTGGACTTGAGAAATAACATTAACATAGGATATCATTCATTTCATTACTTTTTCAACAATGTAAGTATCAATGAGTGATCTTAAGCCATATCCAAATCGGTAAGTGTTAAGAAGAGCCACAGAAAAGGAAGTTACTTATCAATTTCCTTCATATTTTAGTTTGTAGTTTCTTTGCTTTATAAAGTCATTCCCCAGTGTGCCAATGCATTTTGACTATGTTTCATTTCTCCCCTATGTTTACCCAGGTTAGGTTCTGGAAGTTTGCCCTGGTTAGGTCCCGGTAGTCTTCCCTGATCCAGATTAAGTTAGGTTTGGTCAGGTAAAGTCAGGTTAACTCTAGAACATATAAAAATTAACTATTTAACTTGTTTTACCTCTCAATCCAAACTCTTGAGAGGGGGGAAGGGGGGGGAGAAAATCACACATGGTCTAAATGCACTGTACCCCATATAGGCCTATTTCAACATATAATAACAGGGAATGGTGGATTATCAAAAAAAAGTTGGGATGCCATTAGATACATGCAGAAAAATTAATATAAAACAAAATATATACAGGAGGAACTATCGTACTGAAATACCCAAACTGGTATACAATGAACCAAAGTATCGTATAATTTGTAACGTCATGACTGCATTGATTAAATTTCTTGTTGGGTGAGTACAGTACATAACCTACTTTGAAACAGTCTAATAGTAATAAATCAAACGGCTTAACAAACTACGCCTATGATAAATAAAGTAATGAACTGGTTAGACAACTTGGTATTATTCAAGCGTTTGTCCATAATCACTACTATCAATTCTTTTCTGTCAAATACATTTCTTAATACATATAGGTCATTTCCTCATAGGTTATTTCCATCGCAAATGCATAGCTTTCGTAATACAACTACCCTTAATTGATTTAATTTTCCTTAATCCGCGGAGGGTACAGCGGCCATAATGGTAGGGACGACCAATCAGCGTGCTTGATTAATGCGCCTCATTTTTAGGTCCCGGTAGTTTGCCGTGGTCGTGATTAGGTTAGGTGAGGTCTCCCTAATTCTATTTAATGCATTTTAGTGTTTTTCAGACGAATTTGTAGTTATCCAAACCATGCCATGAAACTAAACCTTGCCTATTATTAACATTGAGGTCATTCATTTCCCTACCATAGTTTAGAGGAATCAGTCACTTCAGTAACCTTTCAATATAACGAGAGAGTGTATCCCTTGGCTCACCTTAAGGGACCCTGTGATGTAAGTTAGGCAGAAAATTGGAGGTAAATTCACAAACAAGTTAGTTGACATAGACAAAGACACATATCTACACCCTACAAGTATACGATCCACTAGAGGCAGCCACAACTTAAAATACCATACATACCAGACAAGCACTGATATATTTAGGCACTCATTCTTTCCCCATAGCATCCAAGAGTGGAATCATCTCACATCTCACGTAGTTAATAGCCCCACTCTTGACACGTTTAGAAATAGGATCATCAATCATTACCTCCCCAATCCTAATCCTCAACCCACAGTCCCTGACCCAATCCACCCTTATCCTAACCCTCTTCCTAATCCTGCCCTGGATCTCTAAATCCCCGCACAACCCCCGCATATTATGCCGCCCATGAGCGGCCCTCTGCGGGACCCTAAAACTTGAACTTGATATCTGGCGAAAATTAGTGTTTTTAGAGATTGGGAGGGGGGGTGATATCTCCAAAAACACTAATTTTCGACGGATGTGAACAGCTTCGTTAAAAACACACTATTAAACATTGCATTCTGAAAACCTCGAGTAGAAAAGACATTATGGACAAACGCTTGAATATTACCATAAAAATAACCCGTCATCAACACGAACACATAGAAGTAACCTGTCATTAACACATACACCTGAAAGTAACCTATCAACACAAACACAATAAAAGTAACCTATCATCAACACAGACACTTAAAGAGTAACCTCTCATCAACACAAACACATGGGTAAATACTCTAAGAATCACCTGTACCACTCTGAGCCATTATGCTGAGATTTGTAGGGATATTTATACGTCAAAGTCAGACTGCCCGCGCCTTGGGTTCTGTTTGTTTACAATTTGCGCGGGAAAGCCGGGGAAACATTAATATAATTCGAGTCTTGCATTATTTTTTTTTTATTTAGTGGCTCTCTTTTTCTATTTCCATTATAATATAAGTACCAATATATATTTAGTGGATTTTTTTTTCATTCCTAGTATAATAAAAATATTTATGTCATCGTTTGTCTCATTTTTATATTGTGTTTTAGTACTTGTAACCCCCAAATCTCCAGCCATATTGATAATGGAGAAAAATAATAGAAGGTTTTGTCACTTCTGCAGTAGATGAATAATCTTGGTAAATAGAGGATAAAAATGTTATTCCTAAATTACTAAGTTGTTCTTGGTTCTCTGTATTATATTCATTTAAGAAAATGGAAAAGGTAGAAATTTTAATCCATCTCACAACATCTTGTAAAAGTATAATAACAATCTACATATGATAATACTAATTCAGCTTTTTAAATAATATAAATATATTAATACTAGGATATTAAATTATTTTAAAAACTAAATGAAAAATACGACATCTGTCAATAAAACAGGCTGATGTAATAATATTGGAACCGGCCAATGTTTACAATTTTCTTATCGTGAGAGACAGTTTATCAGTGCTTGTAAATTCAGTGTTGTATATGACGCCACGGGCAATTCCCTAGGACTCTCTTTCAGTGCATGAGGACATGACGTTGGAGGATCCATTTTTTGTCGTTAAAGAGTGAGTATAGTGTGTGTATGTATTAATATTAGTGGAGTTGTGTTCAATAAGGTGACGTGCATCCTGTCACAATGGGTTCACCTGGGATTTCTTTGTACATGTGCTAAGTTATGAGTCATGTTATAAAGGTAGTTTACAAAGTAAAACACACAATTGCGTGTGGAAATAAATTTCTATTAATGCCCACACTGGGGATCTAACCAGGATTCTCGCAATGCGAGAGCCAGGCGCTAACCACTGTACCACCACAACCACTAAGAAGGTGGAGAGAACCTCACCATCAACTGATGGCATGAAGGTAGCAGTTGATAGTGAGGTTCTCTTCACCTTTTTAGTGGTGGTGTTGGTATTCTGGCTAGCGCCTGGGTCTCGCATTGCGAGAATCCTGGTTCAATCCCCAATGTGGACATTCATAGAAATATAAAAGTAGTTGCTTAGTGCTGACACAAGGCTTTATAATTTATTTTTCTAATCGTCGCCATTAGGGGGTACTTTCTTGACGATAATGTACTAATATGGAGGGCTAATGATGTTTCCTCCAAACCATGCCATAAAACTAAACCTAGCCTATTATTAACATTGAGGTCATTCATTTCCCTGCCATAGTTTAGAGGAATCAGTCACTTCCGTAGCCTTTCAATATAACGAGAGACTGTATCCCTTGGCTCACCTTAAGGGACCCTGTGATGTAAGTTAGGCAGAAAATTGGAGGTAAATGAGGCCTTCAAATATTGTCACGAAACATCACCATTTTGGAAGGAACTTGTTTTGTGGCATAGTTTGGAGGAATCAGAAGCCACTAATTCTTATACACGATCACAAGGTCCTTAAGTAGCATTTGTAAATGATATAGCCTATGTCTGGGGATAGCCAATGACATTAAGGGGATACTATACTTTGGGTACATTGGGGCGCCTTGATTCCTCCAACGCGTGCCAGGAAACAGGATTAGACTAACAAAAATAGTGGTGCTTTGTCACTTGGAACAGAATGGAGGAATCAGGGATGGTACTTATAAAGCATTTAAGATTTTATCCTAAACTTCGTCCTAGTTAAGATTAAGACATAACTTTCCTATCCTAAGCACTAAGTCTTCATCCTAACGCGAGACTTAGCTGGGTGATAATCATAGACTGCTGAAACAGCTAGCTGCTAAATGTAGCAAACAATTTTTTTTGTAATATTGTTATAATTTAAAGAATTAAATAAAAAAAATAGTGAAAATACATTTTTAAATAATGGTTCGTATAATATTATACTTTTTTGATATGCAATGCATAGAATAATGCAAAAAAATTGTGTGTAACTAAAATTTACGGACAAAGACATACCGAAGCCTAATATAGTTTTCGGACCAAAGAGGCCTTATTTATTTCATCTTAATAAGTTTTATCATGATTGCAATATTTATGTGATGTTATATAATGTACATTGAATCATATTTTCAATGCAGAGGGGTAATACCAGGCCTGTATAAGAAGAAATTCCGTGAAATGTAGGGAAATGCTAAGATTTGCAGCTAGCATTATGTCGGGAGTTTACCTAACCTCCAAAAGATATTAATCATATTTCGTCGAATATTATTTATAGAAGCCTGGTATTATCCCTCTGCATTGAAAATATGATTCAATGCATGTTATAGAACATCACATAAATATTGCAATCATGAAAAAACTGATTAAGATGAAATAAATAAGGCCTCTTTGGTCCAAAAACCATATTAGGCTTCCACTCTCTCTGAAGCTCACCGCCATTTGACAACACAAGTTAAATTAGCTTTTATCAGTATTCATTGTACTTTACTGAGATCACACACAGCATACTTTATAGAACAAAATATACTCAAAATTATATTTTATATCTCTTTATATACGTCGTTATACACCGTGTTTATCATAAAAGTTAGGTGTAACAAATGCAAAGTCAAATACACTCTGTTGCTCAATTTTCTGCCATGTTACCTCTCCTATGCAATCTAAATCGTCATTTAACATTATCAAATTGTACTTTTCCATCCACTCTAATATTCTTCGCCCATTTCTATTTATAATTTGATTACTTCTGTACTCGGTCACTCAGTGTACTGCTTTGTTTATGCCTTGGCGGGGAGTGGCGGAAACTAATTTCATGATTTCTACGGTATCCACACACTTTCAGATGCTTATGACAAAATCTTAAGCCCCTAAGACACCCCCGGACCCAGTTTTAGCTAAGACGAGAGTTGTGACGAGACATAAGGACTTGTGACTAATTCTTAGGGATTTAGGACTTTTACCCGCCATCTTGAGGGCTTAGGAGAGAATCATAGCGCTAAGACGAAGACTTAGTGTTTTATAAGTACCACCCGAGCTCAGTAGCTCTAGCTTTACCAACACTTGTTCTACTCCCCTTAATTTTAAGGTATTGGATGGGTTAAATTATACAGACAGTATTTCTATTTATGTTATTATCAGGTGCTTCTTATTGAAAAAGTTATTATGAAATTGTTCTTCAGCTCTCTATCATATCACCTTCTCCTGGTGCTATATGACCTCGCTGTTGCAGCACCTAATATCAATCAATCAATCCTTATAAGTACCCAGGATAATTTTCCAGGATTGGCCTATTATGATGATGATTATGATGATGATGTTCTGTCGGAGTATACGCCTTTCCAACAGCTATTCCTTATCTCGTTCTTTTGTGAATATTGTTCCTTTTGTACTATTTTTCTAGTCTGCTCCTCTTTCTTTAGTGAAGTGATACATGAGGCATACCCGGTGTAATACTGCATATTGGTGTTCACTTCCTGTCAGTAACTTCTAAAATGGAAACAATCTGAGTAGTTACCAGTAAGGCCTAGTTGTGATATAATACATACTGATGGTGAAACAGTTATTTTTTCACATGTTCAGGTTCTGTTCTGCATAGCCTATTTACCCATAGTTGAATATTGGATATTATTGAATGTTTATTTATTGGCTATACCAAAAGTGGAAAGTATAAAATGTTATGGTAAGTAAGCTGCTGTGGGAAATTAACGTAGGTGGTTACTGATTACTCCAAACTATGGCAGGAAACACAATACCTTTGTATGAGACTATCATAATATACTATAGCCTATAGGGATGTATATTATGACAGAGTTGTTGTTGTTGAAGTTCCTCAAGCTGTCTGACCGAGCAACCCCGAGCTCCTGTTTATGACAGAGTTTGGATGGCTACTTATGCTCCAATTTTTTTGTTTTTCCAAACTGGCTACTTCTCTTAACTATTTTTCCTTCAAATCAAGGTATGACGAGTACTGTACCATATATTATTCCCCTGGTAATATAGGCCTACCTTATGCTGTGATATGTACCATAGCAAAGATGTTATTTAGAGGTGGAATGTATGTTGAAGATTTTAAGCATCGTAATATAAATGAGGTTCCTTGTCCAATTAAGGATTACCATTTCATTAGATTTAATGATACCAACACACATTTTAATTTCAATAATTAATAATAAAGCCCAATGCAACAGTGTAATTTGCATATATAAGTAGGCCTAGTAAGAATCGGCTCTGCAAAAATTTGTTCACTATTATTGATTGTAGAAGCTTCCCTAGAGTTGATGTTAAGCAAATTGGCTGGTGGTAATATTCACTGATCTATATCCCTTTTTAATTATGGGAATTTCAGAACGTTAGCAAGTTTCCACGCTGATGGTACAACCCTAGTTTCTAACTTTGTATAGATTATTTAAAAATGTTTGCAAGTTTGTCACAGAACTTTCCTTACATTCCTTTAATACTGTGACATAAACCTCATTTAGGCCAGGTGATATCTGTGCCTTTAGTTAGTTTATCTCTTTCAACACATCATCTATGCTGTTGTCCACTACAGCCTACTTAAGACTTGTCATTATTACTGCTGTACATGGCTTGAGCCAATGATATTTCTGTTGGATTTTCTAAAATGAACACTCATGAAAAACTCTCACTGAACGTATCACACATTTGTGTCTCATAGCTACCTGCCTCTCTTGATATTAGGCTAGTGGTCATACCTTTTCCTTGGCCCTTGACTGATGTTTGGTAAATACTCTTGGGGTTTACCTTGTGCTCTCTAATAATATGTTTATTGGTTTTGTGAAGATCAAATGTCTTTTACCTTTGTCGATTTTGGAGGATCAGCATATTGGGAGAGGCTTGATTCCTGCAGTGGACTAATAATATTATAATGACGAGTTTATTGGATGAATTTTCACCATACATTATCATGATATACCTACTGTAGTAATATAGGATATGTGTTTCACTGGCCAACTGCATTTCAGTTTGTGTGTATTTGCAGGTAGATGCAGGCATTGTGTGTGTCTCATCTGCAACAGTGATAAAATGTGAAGGATCAGTGGATGAGGAGGTGGAAGTCATGCAGGTCTTCCCTGGTAGGGGGTCGTCTGGGAAACACACACACACACACACACACACACATTATGAGTGATGAGTTCTAGAATGTGTGATGTAGGGCAGTGGGCTAAAATTTGGGATGCTGTGGTTTATGATAATTCTTTCAGTCCTGATGACGTAATTAATTCTTTTGTAATTTTCTTAACTATTTATTAAGCTTATAGTAATTCCTGAACATAGAAAGATAAAAGATTATCTCCTTAATCCTCACATAGCCTGCATGATGACGCACTGAGATATTCTTGAGACTCAGTAACTTAAGACTACGATGCGGTATATAATTCTCCAGAGAAAAACTCCGGACATGAGGGGGCTAAGTGCTTTGTCTAGACCTCTTGGGTTTTGTTATGGAGGTAAACGGTAGAGGTATTGACTAGGATAGTAGAAGAACAGAGGCTGGGGTTGGTATGCTTGTCTTGTGTTGTGGTCAGAAGTTCATTTATAGATCTGTATGCTGCCTGCGTTGTTGTTCACCTTGTGATGCAGGTCCGTGTGTGTGTGTGTGTGTGTGTACTATAGATGCTTCTATGTTTACTGTTCATATTTCTTTTAAGGGGAGATTCTCTTATTGGTGACCTGGAGGGCTACTGACTCCTCCAAACTGTGCTACGAAACACATCCCCTATTATAGTAACACAGAGGTGGTCTGTTTCCTGATATAGTTTGGAAGAATCAGTAGTCCTCCAATTCACCAACTAGAGACTCTCCCCATAATGTGTGAGGAGAAGCAAAATGAGTACGGTACGAGTGCGTTTGTATGTTTACTTAATATCCTATGTGACAGGTTGCTTGTAGCCTATGCTTCGAATGTGTGTACAGGTGCTTTTGCTGTCAGTGGGTATGCTTGTGTGTGCATATGGCGTGTTAGTGCTGATGTGGTTGCCAAAGTAGGCTATAGTCGTGTAGGGTATGCATGAAGCGTTGTTCACAGCATGTATGAGTGAGCATGTGTGTGTAGAGAAAGAGAGAGGGGGGGGGGTGAAGAAAGAGAGAGAGTTATGTACCTTAGTGTTTGTGGCTCTGAGACATCACAGTTGAAGGATATACAGTCAGGGACGAAAATAGCATCTCCCTCACCCATCCACTGTCTTCAAGGCAAACTATGAGTGTCAGCATCTCATGAATCCGCGATTATAATAACTAACATTTATAATTTCATGTACGGGGTCTGTAACTCATAATACATCATAAACAAACAGTCTTAAGGAGACTCACATAGACCGGCTTAATGAGTTATGATCTACTCACACACACACACACAGGAAGACAGACAAGACACATTCTTTGCCTGTTGACTTTACACAACACCGTTGTCTGGAGTGATGTGTCAGTGAAGGTGTTGATGCTAGAGACAATTTGCCCCTGACCGGGCCTGACTGTAGTGTACAAAGTGACACCCTGGTGGTGGTGAGGTCTGCTGCTCCTGCCCTGGCATTGTGCAGGTGTGGCTCTCTGTCTCTGCTATTGTGAGAGAGAGAGAGAGAGAGAGAGAGAGAGATTATGTAATAAGTGATATGTAGAAAAGAGAAGGAGAGAGGAAATTAATTGATACAATAATAAAAGAAACACGGGTTTGCATTTTCTGGGAAGGAGATATTTTAGACACTTTCCTTATAATACCAACAAAAAAGAAAGAACCAAATGACAGCGGCACCTAAAGGGATGCAGCCCTGCACACTTTCTTTATATATTTTTTTCCAATATCTCGTACACCTTAGTATTTAGTAAATTTAATGCATCTGCTTCACTTTTTGTTTGCTTTACAAATAACTACAATGAACATCAGAGCTTCCCTGTGCATTTCCATGTAACGGCAGATTGATTTTATATTTGTTTCAATCTTATACGTATTTTGTTGTTCGATGAGCACTTAAGTATAGTTACAGCTGTATCACAAAGGTCCAGTTAGTATGAGTTACGTAGACACACTGCACCAAGAAGAATAGATATTTTAAGGAAAATTATTAATTTATTGAGGAAAACTGTTCAAGAATTCAATGGTTGTGTGTAGGAAAAGTGAAGAGTATCCGTGTTGCCTTCACAAAGCGCTTGTTTCAGTAGGCTAGTAGGGAGAGTTGGGGTGGTTACCGTGGTTGTCTAGTACCGAGTGATTTTAAAGGAGGATATTATACAACGAGAAAGATCTGAAGAGTAGCTGTCATAATTATACCGTAAAAATATAAAATGGTGCAGCATTCCGGCTGATAAGTGACTTGTAAGACAAAAAGCCTTAATTCGACTTCACCCTGCCTGCATAGTTAGGCACCGAACCACCCATATGTGAGTAGAGTAGTCTATGATATTCTAAAATGGAATCTAAAGTTAAACACAGAAATCCATGTAGTATATATAGTATGGTAATTGATGGTGTATGTTCTGTGGTACTATCTATACTTGAGTGTACAGAGACACCAAATGACCTCGAGGTTTTAAGAAATACAGGTTTATTCAGAGTTGTTTTGAAGCATACCATGTATATAATAGGAAGGAAATGGACAAGACGATGTTGACAATTGGTGCCGACACAGTGACTTTATAGACACAACATGTAGCGAGCCCTAACCCATGTCTTAAAGCACATGTATAACCTCTTAATACTTTTTCTTATGTGCAACCCCTTATACGATTCACAATATAGGCTAAAGTAAAAACTGAATTGTCACACAACACATAACGCTGTCCCCCCTCCCTCAGTAGCCTACGACACATTGTACTTTTGTATTTAGATGTACTATCAAAGACAAAAGTTGTGTCGTAAAATTTGGTGGAAAAAATATGATAAAGAGCTAACCATACTGGACATGGACGTTATTGTGGTGGGGTTTTCATTATGTTTCACGAGTTATATCAAATCATCGGACAAGACAACGACACGACTATTGCCTTTGATAGTACAAGAGTGTGTATTAAGGGTCAACATCTGTGTGGGAGGAGTAGACTGAACAAGCCTTGCCATTTGGGAGTGTCGTCTGTTAGGGTGTCGGTACCATATATGTAACACAAACGGGAATTAAATGCAATATCTACAACCAGCGCAAGGTACAGTCGCGAACAGTAGTTTTTATTTCACTCACCATGCAGTCTTTAGAAGATGATAATAATAATAATAATGCCTTGAGGATGAAAAATTATGTGCAGTTGTGGTTACGTGCATTGGTATGGGTCCAGTCTTCCCCTACCATACATACATATATCAATACAATTTATGAGGTATTGTGATGCAGGAAGCGAGGCAGAACTTATGTATATGTGTGTGTGTGTGTGTGTGTGTGTGTGTGTGTATCTTATGTCCATTTTTATTAGTATTGTCCTGAGTTTGATCTCCCCTAAAAGAACAAAAGCACACACAGACAGCAACAAGAAGTCGTGAGGTGTTTTTGTGATGATTTAGCTTTAGTGGTGTCGTTGTAGCAGTGTGATGTGGTTGGTGGTGAAGGGTGTCTGGGTGCCAAAATTGGTGGTAGTAGTGGGTTTTATGTATTGCATGGTGTGATGAGGTATGTGATATGGATGGTATAGTGGTAGCGTGTGGGACAGCTAAGGCATGTGGTGTGGTAGTAGCAATGTGTTGTGGTTAGTGTTGGAGGATGTTGAGGTGGTAGTAGTGAATTGTAGGGCTTGGTGGGGTGTGATGTAGTGTGGTGGACAGAGTGGTGTGGTCGTAGGCTATGTAAGTATAGCCTACAGGTGTGTTCCATCACTCATGACACAGGTGAGAGGAGGGAGGGTCCAAGGGTATGTAGTCAACTTGTTATGCTCTCTCTCTCTCTCTCTCTCTCTCTCTCTCTCTCTCTCTCTCTCTCTCTCTCTCTCTCTCTCTCTCTCTCTCATATGCTACAGGGTCTTTCTCCCCCCCCCCCCTCTCCCCCTCTCTGTTTACGCATGCACACCCCCATCTCGCTTGCTTCTCCCTCAACCCATCATCCTTGTACTGCCACTGGCTAATTCCATCACCCTCCCCTCTCCCTCTTCTCTTTCTCAACTCAAACTCTCCTCTTCCCCCACTCCTCCTCTCATCCTCTTACTCCTCTTCTTCCTCCACTCCACATTTTCTCCTCCTCTCCCTCCACTCCATATTTCCCCCTCACTACCGGTACCTGTCCCACCACTCCCCTCTCCCCCTTGGCATGTTTGGGCGTCCTCCCTGACTGGATAGACTGCATGAGCTGCTTGTCCTTCCTGCAGGCTAGGCTACTTGTTGTACTTCACCTCTCTCTCTCTCTCTCTCTCTCTCTCTCTCTCTCTCTCTCTCTCTCTCTCTCTCTCTCTCTCATGTGCCTTCGTTCTCTATCACATACTAACACAGCCGTAAGATTGTCACCTGCAAAGGATTATAGTTACTTATAAACTGACACACTACGGTTGAAAGAGACAAAGAGATCAGGGACGGGGTGTGTGAAGGGAATGGATTGGAATTGACTGTTTTTTGTAGTGAATCCAATTATATGTGTATGATGGTTTTGTCTTGGGAGTTGAATATTTGGCCCTTTGGACAGGAATGATTGCGTTTCTTGTCTGGTGGTGAGTGATATCAGAGGACGGGAGTACAAGCAGCGACCACACCACCACCTATACAAGTCCCACTGTATCACTGGGAACATTAGGACCGTGTACGGAAACATTGATGGTGTTGACGATGACATGGTACGATACCGCGGTATACGATGACTCCCTATAGACAACACAATACAGAGTCATAGTTCCAAGCGACAGTCTACACCATGGATAGGCTCTTCTTGCATACGACCCATAGTTATAGTTATAGTCTCCCAGGCCAAGGTTCGGGTAGTGTCAAAGTCCTGTCATTAATTAAATTCCCCGCACGTCCTTAACCTTCACAACGTGTCCGGTTACTCATTAAAGTTCACTGAGATCTGCCTGTGCGGTGTGTGTGTTCGTGTAAGTTCTTTTAAAGACGAACGGTACAGTCGGCGGCAAAAGTCCGGTCGTCACTCCTGCCATGTCATAAAAAGTTGCAGTTTGGAAATGTAATCTTCACAGGCTCATAAACTGGAGAACCAGAGAAGTTTATCAATATGTCCCTGGATGTTGTAATTTTGTGTTGGCGGTGAATGTATGTGTTCGTTCGATGATTATTCTCTATGTGATATTCTTCAAGAAACTCTGAGTGAGGCCACACCACTTTTGCAGCCGATTTTACTACTATATAGTGCACAAAAGTTCATTCCCTCAGCCAGCCACAAGAATTATAACTGAGGGTCGATTCCATAGTGGTTTGTAAGCACGCAAACGAAAGAATGTTAGTGGTGTAAATGACTTATGGCTGAATTATTTAATGAATTTGGTGAGTAAACTATGCAGTGATCATCATTATTTAACTGTTGGATAGATCTTGTGAATGTGGATACTCAGTTTTTGGAATATAATGATGCCTTACAAGTGCACATGGTTGGCTAGAAAGCTAACAAAAGAATACGACTGTGGAATCAACCCTGAACTAAACAACAGAGGATATAGATGACCAACTGCATGTGTTATATATGGACTGAAAGGAAGGAAGGAGGACACAAAGGAAGAAAGGAGGACACAGGGGAGGGGGAAGAAATAGGGGAGGGGGGCGATAAAGGTGAGAGAGAGAGATTGGTGAAAGGGGATATATGATCGGGGAAGGGGATAGTGGTAGAGGCAAAAAGGATAGGGAAGGAAGGAAGAAAGGGGTTAGGGGAAGAATTTACGGAGGGGGAAAAAATGAGAGATGAGATTGAGTTACAGAATAGAGAAGAAGAGGAGAGAGAAGAATTGATTAGGTTGGTGGATAGAGTTGAAGGAAAAGTTGAAAGCATACTGCATACTGTAGTGACAAGGTTAAGATTAGAGAGAGAGAGAGAGAGAGAGAGAGAGAGAGAGAGAGAGAGAGAGAGAGAGAGAGAGAGAGAGAGAGAGAGAGAGAGAGAGAAGTAGAGTAGAGTAGAGAGAGAGGGAATAGAGAAGAAAAATGAGGTAAGATCCTATGGGAAGATGTAGAAGTTGATTGGGGTAAAAGGATAGTGTGTGGAGAGAGATGAGTGGTTGGAGTAAGAGGATAGGTGTGTGGAGAGGGTTGAGTGGTTGGGCGGGTTGAAAGACGGACAGACAAGTAGACAGTTGATGGTGGCTTGGGAGAGAGAGAGAGAGAGAGAGAGAGAGAGAGAGAGAGAGAGAGAGAGAGAGATGGGACACACAGGGATCGGTTAAAGATGAAGATGGGAAAGAGAGAGGGAAGAATGGTTTAAGAGGATAGGAAAAGTATTGCACAGCACATAGGCTTAAAGGAATGGGAAAGGGTAACAGGGGCTAGGAGGGTAGGGAGATAGGCTATCATGGGGCGGATGAACACACACACACACACACACACACACACACACACACACACACACACACACACACACACATGCCCTCTATACCCTCTCATCATCTTTGCCTGCTTCGATTTCGTCCAATTTTCTGCTTCACCCCCTCCCCCTCTTCCTTCACTCTTCTGTACTGTCCCCCCCCACCCCACCATTATATTACTCCCTATCCCCATTCCTCCCACCCCTTTCACTATTATCTTTCATTGTCTACCCATCCACATATAGATCCTTCCAATCCATCACCTCAAACGATCTTGCATCATCCACTCTATCCATCCAGATAATTAAACACGCATCCACTTATACCATCCACCATTCCTTCCTATCCACCTCCACCCACCCACTAATTCCACACCCACCCAGCTGCCCACTTACTCCACCTCTCCCATGCACTTGCTCAACCCACACTTCTCCCCCTCCCCACCCCCCAACTCCCTCCCACCCACCACACCCATGCACCCAACCTCCCACTTATGAGTACTCCACTTCCCACCTAGCCTATCCCCTCCCTTCCTTACTCTCTACCCTACCACCCCAAATACCCATGCCCTAAGTCCTTGCAGTCCAGTCCAGTCTTCTCCTGCATCCCGTCACATACACATTCACTCACCCTCCTCGCCCCTCTTCACACTTACTCACACACACACAAACGCGGATGTGAGGGGAACACATGCAGCCACAAGGATTTGAGGGGAGATTTAAAGCAAGCAAACGAGCGAGCGAACGAATGAAAGAGGATACGGGATGGATTTGAGGATTTGCTTCAAGGGAGTGGGGAAATTTGAAAACAGTGCATGAAGATTGTGAGACGAGTGAAGGGATTTAAATTAATCAAAAAATAATAATGTAGCGATGAAAAATAAAAAAATACAAGTAAGAGAATTTCGATGTCAGTGATGCGAGGCGGGATGCAAGTGAGAGAAATTTGAAGACGCAATGATTGAAAGTTAGGTACACATTATCGCATGGAAATTGGAGATTCTGAAACCAGCAATTGGAGATGAGGAGCACGTTGCACTTATCCTGAAGCAAGATTTGAAATGTGGGTTATTGTATGTGGAAATATGAACTTGAGGGGGGAAGAGTGATGGGTGGGTGGGTTTGAGGGGAAGGTACAAAGTGAGGGGAAAATGAGTGTGTGTGAAGTGGAGAATGAGGGAAATGAGTGTGTGTGGAATGGGGAATAGAGTAATGAGAAGTCACCACACACACACATGCACAGAAAGAAAGATAAGCTCGGTGTTTTGATAAGAGACGAGAAAAAAATAATAAGAGTTGAAATCGTGTAAAGTAATCCCCAAACAAGCAGGGACCATAAAGATAAAAGAAGACAATAAAGATAAAACAGGTATATGTGAATTTCAAGTATACTGTTACCAATACTAATGAAAAAAAAAAAGAGACAGACGAGTTTAAGAGGTAAAAATATAAAGTAAACACGTAGCAATAACGAATTAAGAGGCTCATCTCGTACCATTTTATTGTTAGTTTATATAGAACTTGGAGAAAATATTTGTTGCTAATGAGGAAGTGATGGGAGTGAAGTGAAAGAAATGATAATGGTGTAGCTACATGGCGAGTGGAAATAGTACAGTGAAGTGATGTGACTGACATGCGGAAGTGAAGTGAGGTAAAGAGAATTAGGGCACTTGATGAATGAACTAAAACAAGAAGATTGACATTAGTACATAAAATGACCAGAGGAACTGAATGACACAACATTGTACAGAAACCAAGAAATGGAACTAAATGATACGAAGAAATGAAGTCCAATGACATGAGGAAATAGAATGAATACAAGTGTACTGATAAAGCAGACGGTAAACGAGAAACGTGAGTGAGGAAGAGAAGCTGATAGATGCCTTTAGTTAGTGACACCAGCGTTTTGCTAGGTCAGAGTGGATGGTAAACAAGCGAGTGTTGACAAAATATCCGTGGCAACAGATGATTATAGACTAGACACACATGCATGATAGAAGACAGACAGAAGAAGAGTGTAAGGCAGGAAAACAGTGAATGCAATATTTAGTGACACCACTGTTTACTTTTGTCAGAGGAGGTGAACAAGCATTAAGAAAATATCCTTGGCTTCTTGAGAGACACACAACACACGCACATAAAGAGTGAAACAGATGCATGAAAGACAGATAGACAGACAGACAAAAGAAGAGGGTGAGGTTGGAAAGCAGTGAATCAACCTAATCCAGGCAACACACGAAGAAATCCGCTCAAATGGAGAAAATTCCTGAAGTCGTCAACGGGGATTGTGGGCAGACTAAAGTGGCGGTCCCCCTGCGTCGGAAGCCCTCACGTACGCCCTCTCGCTACGGCCCAGGAGGTTCTGGTGCCAGGTCCGCTGTGGTGATGCGTAAACAGAGTCTGAGGAAGAGCATCAAAGAGGTCAACGCCTTCAGATACTCCAACTTCGTCGACCTTCTCTACTTTGCCTCCAAGAAGTGAGTTGGGGTCGAGATTGTAGTACTACCGTTATACAAAAAAAAGAAAAAGAAAAAAAAAGTAAATTATTTAATATATTATGAATAGTGGGAGACAAAACAAGTGAGTGTCCATAATATTTCTCCTGCAACACAAAACGGATAAATAATATATTATAAAGAGTCCGAGGAACTGTGAGGTGGACAAGTTACATTTATATGAAAAATTGGGAATGTACAGGCGTTATTACACTCAAATATACATACCGTATGTAAACAATAGAATTAAGAGTCGGTGAAGGCAAGAGGAGGGAGGAATGACGTCACTTATTATCTCTGACTGTACTGTTATTAGCACTTATATATAGCCTATCTGGTACAGGAAAAGAGGACTGACAATGCTGAGTGTTCGTACAGTCGGTGGCAAAAATCCAGTAGCCACATTTACCAAGTTATGAAGTACAGTATGGAAATATAAACTTCACAGCTCGTAAACTGAAGAACCCGAGACTTAACAAATACACACACACACACACACACACACACAGAGTGAGTGTGTGTGTGTTTGTGTGTGTGTGTGTGTGTGTGTGTGTGTGTGTGTGTAACTATTATTCTTAAACACATACACACATACACACACACACACAGCGGCCCAGATACAACAAGTGTGTGTGTGGTCGTGTTATTCTTTGGAGGTTAGGCTATATTGCCTTCTTGAGGTTAAGAGTCATATACTGAATATAAACCCTCTTCGTTGGTTTAAGAGAGAGAGAGAGAGAGAGAGAGAGAGAGAAGGAGGGAAAGATATAAATAACTACCAGAGAGAGAGAGAGAGAGATAACGAATATTAGGGAAAATCACACATGTACAGTCGTGGACATAAGTTTCAATACACGTACCATTGACCCAAACAAATTGCTGACTAATGTTTCTTACGTTTTCATGTAATATTATCGTCTTGAATAGTGAAGAGCTAACTGTTTGTAGTAGTTGAGAAGATGGTACTTAACCTCTTTATTGGAAAGTTTCTCAGCTAGCGAACAGAGGGAAACTGACATGCGCTTACATCTTAGATCTCTCTCTCTCTCTCTCTCTCTCTCTCTCTCTCTCTCTCTCTCTCTCTCTCTCTCTCTCTCTCTCTCTCTCTCGTACGTTTACCTACAGCCGGGAGTGGAGGGAGGGAGGGATGGTTCAGTAAGGGTTAATGGCAACAGTAGAGCCTCTATGGAAGATTCGTGGTCCAGTTACCTGATATTGGCTACCAAGGCCCACGTCACTATACCCACCGATTCACGTGACGATGTGGGGGTGTGGGTTGGGGTGGAGGGGAGGGGCAGTAGGTGACAATTATTACACCATGCACCTATATACTGATTCTCGCAATGCTGTGGTATGGAAGGAAACTGGGGAGGGGGCGTAGATTACAATTATTACACCACCTACTGATTCTCGTAACGATGTGGGAATGGAAGGAAACTGGGGGGTAAGAGGGGAGTAGGGAACAGACAAACACTATATACTCACTGATTCACGGGTCGCTGTAGAGGTGTGGGAAGGGGAAGGGCGCATGTGACAATTATTATACACTATACCCAACGCAAACACACACTACCCAACGATTTTCTTGACACTGTAGACTAGAGGTGGGAAGGTTAAGTAAGGACTGTGGGAGGGCTTTCATGGTGTATAGCCTAGTAGGTGACAAGCACACACCAACACATGTGCAGCAAAAACACTGTGAC
Source organism: Petrolisthes cinctipes (assembly GCA_033782935.1). Lineage (NCBI taxonomy): Eukaryota > Metazoa > Arthropoda > Malacostraca > Decapoda > Porcellanidae > Petrolisthes > Petrolisthes cinctipes. Next base: position 71,332 of record JAWQEG010001836.1, read on the forward strand.
TCCCTCAGCTCTGCATGTGGTTTGTTTTAGCTAGATGATTGTATGTAGTTGAGGGTCATTTCAGGCGAAGGTTAATGCTGGGGCTTCTTCATTAATTAAGGGCAGAGTACAGCGTTTGTTGGTAAATATGCATGCAGCAACCTATTCTTCAAAACTAGTTCATGCAACAACAGGCCACCGTTTGTTCATCTAGTTCTGTTTCCCGGGACACTTTGGATGAATCAAAACACTCTAATGTATCAAAAGTGTACAGTATTACCCCCTTCAATACCTATACACTCCTCTCGTCATCACATCGTCAGCTATTTAGTAGGGAGGAGGGAGCGATGGTTTGGCGTGGCTTGAAAGTCTTATCAGTAACACTCACCCAAATTGTTAAACATTCCGAATATATTATAAATAACTCAAAACTAACCCCTCGAACATGTAATTATGCAGATGGTCGAAATTCCTCTTCTGCTTAGCTACCCGACTGTTTTAAAGAATAGCTGACTGTGTGTGTGTGTGTGTGTGTGTGTGTGTGTGTGTGTGTGTGTGTGTGTGTGTGTGTGTGTGACTGTTTTAAAGAGTAACTGACTGTGTGTGTGTATTGTTTTGAAGAATAGCTGTGTGTGTGTGTGTGTGTTTTAAAGAATAGCTGACTGTGTGTGTGTTAAAGAATAGCTGACTCTGTGTGTGCGTGTGTGTGTGTGTGTGTGTGTGTGTGTGTTTTTTAAAGAATAGCTGACTATGTGTGTGTATGTTTTAAAGAATAGCTGCCTCTGTGTGTGTGTGTGTGTGTTGTTTAAAGAATAGCTGACTGTGTGTGTGTGTGTGTGTGTTGTTTAAAGAATAGCTGACTGTGTGTGTGTGTGTTTAATGCTTGCCCTGGCCACTATTTACAGTCCAGATAGCGTGCCGTGGTATTGTGTGTTCCTTAGGGCGAGGTTCCCACTCTGTAATCACCAGCCCAGTCGTCCTTATCGTTTATTGACACAGCTGGACCATTGAGACTGTTGGGGTCATCTTCCTTTCGTTCCTTCACTTTGCAACTCAAACTCTGAATCTATTTTTTTTTTTTTTTTTTTATCCTTCTTCCCTGTCTTCATTCATTCATTCATATTTTTTTTTTCCTTCCTTACTTCCTACTCTTCCCTCTCATTCTTCTTTCCCCCTCATTCTTCTTTCCCCCTCTTCTCCCTTTCCTTCTTTCCCCTTTTCCCTCTCTCCTTCCTTCCACATCTTCCCTCTCTCCTTCCTTCCACCTCTTCCCCCTCCCCTTCCTTCCACCCTCTTCCCCCTCCCCTTCCTTCCACATCTTCCCTCTCTCCTTCCTTCCTCCTTTTCCCCATCTCCTTCCTTCCACCTCTTCCCTCTCTCCTTCCTTCCACCTCTTCCCCCTCCCCTTCTTCCACATCTTCCCTCTCTCCTTCCTCCCACCTCTTCCCTCTCTCCTTCCTTCCACCTCTTCCCTCTCTCCTTCCTTCCACATCTTCCCTCTCTCCTTCCTTCCACCTCTTCCCCCTCCCCTTCCTTCCACATCTTCCCTCTCTCCATCCTTCCACCTCTTCCCTCTCCTCCTTCCTTCCACCCTCTTTCCTCTCTCCTTCCTTCCACCTCTTTCCTCTCTCCTTCATTCTTTCCTTCCTCTGTTTTCCTTCCTTCTCCTCCCTGTATTTTTTTTTCCTCCAGTTATTATTCCTCCACTTTCAACTTGTCCACAAAATCTAATCCGAATCTGGAGCAACTAATTCCTCCAAACTATTCCAAGCAACAGGACACCATTATTATTGTTAATCTGGTCCTGTTTCCTGGTATACTTTGGAGGAATCATAGCGTTCAAATGTACCAAAAGTATATTACCCCCCATATAAGTGGTGATGGTCTTGGTAAGGGTGATGATAGTGATGGTAGTGATGGTGATAGTGGTGATGCAGATAGTGATGGTGGTGATGCATATGGTGATGGTAATGGTGATAGTAATAGTGGTGATTTTGATGCAGATGGTGATAGAAATGCAGATGGTGATGGTGGTAGTGATGATGATAGTAATAGTGGTGATGGTGATGGCAATGGTGTCAGGTTTACTCTTGAAGTGCCTCGTCATTCACACCCTCAGTGACACAAACATCACATCACCAACCACTTCAAGGTCAAGGTTAATGCACCCGGTGTGTGTGTGTGTGTGTGTGTATGTGTGTGTGACGTGTCTATATACTGCTTAGGCGCTCTCTCTCTCTCTCTCTCTCTTCTCTCTCTCTCTCTCTCTCTCTCTCTCTCTCCTCTCTCTCTCTCTCTCTCTCTCTCTCTGTGTATCTGTTACCTTTGCTTAATATCTCTCTCTCTCTCTCTCTCTCTCTCTCTCTCTCTCTCTCTCTCTCTCTCTCTGTGTGTGTGTGTGTGTAAAGATCAAAGGTGAAGTCATTTTCTCCTTTGGGTTTAGTGAGACAGGTTGAGCTTCACCACCAGAGGTTAAAGGAGAGCCGGGTAAGGTCAACACAACACGTGATAAAATGAACCCCGTGCATGAGTATAGCCGTGGTGTTGACGATAGCAGCCATGGCTCTGTAATGTGGCTATGGTGTGGTTGTGGAGTCATCGTAACGGCACCACACCATCGTCAAACTGAGATCAAAGAGACTGGATGGTGTTATTAAACTTAACCTTCGACGAAAACTTTTCTTCGTTGCTAAATTCCCATTATTTTGCAATGCGAATATAGCGACGAGGATTGTTTTATTTCGTCCAAGATAACGTTTAGGTTAATACTTTTTGGTCAACACCATTTATATTTTTGCATTCTGCCCTATGTACGATAACTTTAGCTCATAAATAAAGCAAAACTAGTGAGTGTTGAAAGAAACTTAGGCTAACATGATAAGCCTGGTGAAATTAATGGTAATAAGAATTAATGAATGGATTTAAATAAGACGAGGAGAAGGAGTAAAAAACTGTGATGTTTCTGATAATACTAAGAGGACTGGTTGTGTGAGCAATTTTGAAAGCAATACTTTCTTTTAATGTTCAGGAGGTAGTACACTGTTGGTAAATCTGGAGCAAATGATTCCTCCAAAGTATTCCAAGCAACAGACCACCAATATTTTTTTGTTAATCTGGTCCTGTTTCCTGGCGTTTCAATGTTCCAAAAGTATACTATATCTTTTAGGACCCTGTGATCGTGTATAGGCTATGAGAAATGGAGGCTTCTTCTGGTTCCTCCTGACTATGCCACGAAACAAGCTCCTTCAACATAGGTGGTGTTTCGTGGCAATATTTGAAGGACTTGTCTACCTCCAATTTTCTGACTACATCACAGGGTCCCTTGACAAATTCTCTTGCGTGGTATAATTGGTAGAAATCTGTATCCTTCACTTTGCAAACGACTTTCTACATCCATTAATGATAACACTAATTAGCACTAACTCAGAAATGTCATAAAAGAGCGATAGTGGGTAATACTAGAGATGACTGAGGATATGACTGGTAACACGTGGTCAGAAATATAATATATAGATAATAAATTGTGGGTAAGAGTAATATAAGAGAAGGCAGATAACATTTATAAGAGCACGAGTTCATTAACAGGATCTTGGGTGGGTGTGTCTTCTCTCAGTAGATGCTTGTTTATGAAAGGAGGAGGAGGGAATGTGAGGGTGGGTTTATGGGGGGCAATAATTATATACGTTTGGTACATGTGAGCTCCCTGCTGATTCCTCCATACTATGCCAGGGAACAGGATCAGAGAAACGAATATAATGTTGGCTGGCCTGTTTGGAATAGTTTGGAGGAATCAATATATTTAATGGACAGAAGACCTAACTACAGGATCAGAAAAACGAATATAATATTGGCCTGTTGTTGTTTGGAATAGTTTGGAGGAATCAGTTGTTCTTCTAGATTTACCAACACTGCACTAACTCCCCCCCCCCCCCTTAATGTGACGTGTTGCCAGGCTGGAGTGTTGGCTGGGTGGGAACATGGCAACGATTCTTATCTAACACTAGGAGCACACAGTTGGTCACTTATGTTTTATATTTAAGATGTTTTTATGCCTGCGAGATACTTGTGTTTGTTTTTCTTATTTCATTTTATTTATTTGTTTATATATATTCAGATTTACATACGATAAATGCTACTCCAGTTAAGGGGAGAAACTCTTGAGGGTAAATTGGAGGGCTACTCATTCATCCATAACTATAATGGAAAACAAATCACCTCGATCACTGAGGGCATTTTGGGAAAGCCCGGTTCAAGCCATAGCCTTCCTTCCTCAAGAGCTCGGGGCTGCTCGGTCAGAAAGCTTGAGGAACTTCAATGACAACAAATCACCTCGATGTTACTAATGGGGGATCTGCCTCGAGTCATAGTTTGAAGGATATTCAGTTTTATCCGATAGTCGTGCTGAGTCTTGTAGAAATTGTCGAGGAATACAGTGAACCCAGTCATGCCTGCCTGCCAGTCACTGTATCGGATGGTGGAGATGGTGAGGTGGCAACTGATGTCCCAAGATTGATGTTGCTTCACTCCCCGGTCACTCCTGTGTAGTATGATGTCTCTCCTTGGGGTATAAGTTGTGCACGAACAAGTATAGAGTGTTCTGGTATCCCCTAAGATTTTATATATAGCGTCATGGTTGTGTACTGAATCCATTGATGTTCTGGTATGTAATAATAATGCCTGTTATTAAAAATATTCCCGTAAGGTCATATTGATTAGTTTAAACTATAATTTTTCTTCAGATATTACATAGATTATGAGAAAACGCGTGGAAGGACAGGGATTTCTTCTTCTTTATTCGAATCGTTGTGTTATCGACATACGAGGAAATGCGACCTTCAAGTTCAGAATGTGTGGATATTGATCAGGATAACACTGCAGGATCCAGCCTCTCCACAAAGGAAGGGTCAGCGAGTTGGTGCAGTGGTAGTAGTTAGGTCTTCTGCCTTACCCTAGTTAGTCCTTGTTATGGTATCGTCAATGCACGTCAATTGGTTACGGGGGTCCTATACAGGTCTACTTTCATTTGGTGTTATATTTTTTCTGCATTGTTTTCCAATGTTAATTAATTATTATTGTAATTTTATTTATATTCAGTATAGTGTCCATTACAGTGGGACGTGAGATAAGAGTTTGATACAAAGTGCTTATAGGCTAATCTTCTAGAGCTTGTCACCTTGGATTCGGAATTCTGAGCGGTTCTTCTTATTGATATAATATAACACCTTTTTAATAAACGAGCAAATGTATTACAGATCAGCTATATTATTGAATCCTTACATCTGGTAGTAAGCTATTTTTCATAGAGTAAGTTGTGTAGTGCAGGGAGTCATTTTTCTATCAAGAGTTTCAACGTACTGTACCATATTAATATTTGAGTGTTGTAAACTAACTGTTATCTCTGTCATTACAGTGAGGTGTGCAAGGCGCTGAACAAGACGAGAGGTCTGTACCAGCGGTGGGGGGAGCTACAGCAGGAGCAGGAGGGGACGGGAGGAGGGTCAGCAGGTGCAGGCATTGTGGTTGGCAGCAGGGAAGAATTAGACTGGACCAACACTGAACTACGCAACGCTCTCCGATCCATCGAGTGGGACTTGGAGGACCTTGAGGAGACTATTGATATCCTTTTCACATACAATGATAACAAGAGTATTTATTATATTTTCTCTTCCAGCAACTGACAAATTTAGTAGGAGTTAATATTTCGTATTTATTTTTAGTACCAGGAGTAATTTACCATTTCCATGTGTGTGTGTGTGTGTATGTATTACGAGTATGAGATATTATGTTAACCGTGCCATTTATGTCCTTGCCACACTTTCTGACTTATAGTGTGGAACTTCATTGATTGTTATCTTACCGTACATATTGTAGGCTATATACATTGTGTTTGGAGGCCGCTGACAGACCATTAAGTGATCAATCAGTGCATGCTAATGAATTTACTGACAGTTTATCTTGTTGTTGGTGGTGGTTAGGTGTTTAATCTGATTACTGTAGACATTATGGAAAAATCAGATTATGGTCAGTGTAAAGAGATTTTGTTTAGAAAAGGAAGAGTATAATTAGATAAGACCATAATTTTCAATCCTCTTGTTCAGTTCCTGGAAAACGTATGTGTTCACAATTATATAGTCCTAACGGGTGTGGGAATGAGCAATATAGCAGAAAGTTTCGTATGTCGAGTCGTATTGTTTCAAGTTACATGCTCTTTGATGCTTGTTATGGAACCCTGTGATGTAGTCAGAATATTGGAGGTAAATGAGTCCTTCAAATATAACCACGAAACACCATCTATAGACAAGGAGCTTGTTTCGTGGCATAGTCAGAAGGAATCAGAAGCCTCCACTTTTCATACACAATCACAGGGAGCCTTAACGATTTTTTTTCTGGTAAATTGAAATGCTACTGATTCCTTCTTGACTATCCCAAGAAGCGAGTCACCTAAGTGTTACTAATAGGGGATCTGTTCTGTAACATATTTTTGAGGATTCAGTCAGTAACCCTCCCAATTTACTATCAAAGAGTTATATTTGCCCTGTTTACAGTCAGTTATTGCAGGATGAGCAATGGAAATACAGTTGAATGTAAAATTTAATCACATTTTTCGCTTTTAGTGCAAGTTATGTCCAATTAAGATGATAGTAGCCTGCAGTGTTGTTAAATATGGAGGGACTGATGCCTCCAAACTATTCCAAACAACAGGACATCATTATTTTTATTTATTTTATTTATTTGGACGAATCAAGTAGCTCTAATGTACAGTACCAATAGTATCCTCTCCCCTTAAAGTCCCTATGATCGTGTATGGGAATTGGTGGCTTCTAATTCCTCCTGACTATGCCACGAAACAAGCTCCTTCCATATAGGTGTGTGTGTTTCGTGGCAATAATTGAAGGCCTCATTTACCTCCAATTTTCTTACTACATCACAGGGTCCCTTAAAAGCAGATTCAACACGAAAACGACACGCTTCGGGGTTTTAGGGACTTTTCTACGGTATATATCATTATGTTTACAGCCTTGGAACGGTTCAGAAGGTTTTGTCCACAACTGTCTGTCTGTACACCCCGGGGAGAATTTTTGTGTGTGTGTGTGAATACTATGTAGAAGCCTGTCTTATGGAATGTCGTTGCTTGCCTGGAAGTATAAGTAGTATATACTGTACTGGGTGCATTAAGTAGCCAGGAGGTGGGGAACTGGTTTACGAAGTTCATAATGATATACTGTACTGTGTTGGACGGGTTTTAAACATGGTGTTGTGTGCCCTCCCTCCCCTCCCTCCTCCCTTCTCTTCTCCCTTCCCTCCCCCCTTCCCTCCCCCCTTCCTTCCCCTCCCTCCTCTTCTTTTCTCTTCTCCCTTCCCTCCCCTCCCCTCCCTCCCCTCCCCTCCCTCCTCTTCTCCCTTCCCTCCCCTCCACTCCCTCCTCTTCTCCCTTCCCTCCCCTCCCTCCTCTTCTCCCTTCCCTCCCCTCCCCTCCCTCCTCTTCTCCCTTCCCTCCCCTCCCCTCCCTCCTCTTCTCCCTTCCCTCCCCTCCCTTCTCCCTTCCTTCCTTCTCCCTTCCTTCCTTCCATTCCCCTTCACTACTTCCCTCCCCTCCCCTCTCCTCTCCTCTCATCATTCCACTACTTAATTCTTATCTCTTTTCTGTTCTCTCCACTCCTCAATTCGCATCTCTCTCTCTCTCTCTCTCTCTCTCTCTCTCTCTCTCTCTCTCTCTCTCTCTCTCTCCATCCAGCCTTGATAGTGGCCTTGTCATGTGTATTGCCTCCAGTCATCTTATACTGTATATATTTCCTCAATCTTCAGTTATAGGCGTGTGTGTGTGTCTGCATTTCCCCCTCCATTATGCTGCTCCCTTTATCTTCCCATAACTTGTCTTGCCTTTCACTTTACATTTTTACCCCCGTCTCTCGCTTACACCTCTCTACCTCCTCCTCCTCCTCCTGCTCCTCCTCCTGCTCCTCCTCCTGCTCCTCCTCCTGCTCCTCCTGCTCCTCCTCCTGCTCCTCCTCCTCCTCCTACACATCCTCATCCTCCTCCTGCTCCTTCTGCTCCTCCTTCTCCTCCTCGTGGCCTAAATCCAAACACAACCTCTTACCGGAGACTTGAGAGCACTTGTATAAAACCTTCACACTGTAATGCATTTTCTCGTTATATTTTTCATCAGCTTGAGTTGTGCTTTTGACTCTTCAAGGTTCATCAGCTTTTGCAGTTGTTTTCAGTATGTTTTTCGCCCCAGTCTTTTTATTTCTTTGTGTTTCTACCTGTAAGTTTATCTCTGTCGAGTCCTCTTATCTCTCAGTAAATCACCCTATTGATCTGTTTATCAACCACTCAGCCATACTCTCTGTTCGTTTATGTGTCAACCACCATGCCTTCTTCCCTTCTAGGCTACCTAAATGAAACTTCCCAGTGTAAGAGAATTATTTTTATTAGTAATACATAAATATATGGTATACATAATTGTACACATACCGGTATACATAAGCTAGTGTGTGCAGTCTTCTGTGTGTGCGTTTCCAATTGCACAAAATTGCGTGTTTATGCATAGCCTATGTATTTTTGTATGTGTGTATGTGTATGGGTGAGTGAAAGTGGAAGAGTGAAAGCGTGAGTGAAGAAATGAGTAGGCTAATCATGGATATTCTTGCACACACATGACTCAGAATGCATGTGATGGAACTGTTGAGCTTGGTAGGTCTGACGTGGGGGCTGTCAAGAGAAGGGAGGAAAAGCTGGAGTCATCTGAAATTAATTGTCGTAATTTTTGGGAATGATTAAATTGGAAATCGTAAAAAACTGCATACCGTTTATATAATTATAGTGCATGCGGTAGGAGGTAATAGTATAGTTTAACCAATCATTAGACAGTTTAATTGCAGCAATAGTACTCTACATTTTGTGCATTTCTGTTCCTCATTTTCCATCTGTTAGTCAAGCCTTCGACGAAAGCTGCTAAATGGGGGAGGGGAGAGGTAGAGTGAGATATAGAGAGGAGGGAGTGAGATGGGGATGGGATGTAGGCTGCAGCAGAGAAGGAAGGAGGGAGAAGAGACGAGAGTTTGAGTAATAAGTAGGGAGAAGGGAGGAGTGGGTGAGAGAAATAAGTACCCTCATTGAGACAAAATCCGGGAGGGCGAATTTAATATAAGGTAACCCCGTCATCTGCACCACCTCTCTCTCTCTCTCTCTCTCTCTCTCTCTCTCTCTCTCTCTCTCTCTCATTTGTGGTGCTTATGTAGTGTTTTTTTTTATATATATATATATTTGTATGTAGATAGATCCACTTTCAATATTTATACACATATATACACCTATCTGTTTTTTATATTTTTATCTCTGTCCATATATTAGTGTCCCTCCTTGATCTATATCTTTGTACCGTAATATAAATACATCGCCCAGTTTGTACAAGAGTAGATAATGGAACGTGAGGACATATATAACACTAACAGAGAAAATATATAAAGCAAATATTACACTGAAGGGGTATAGCCTAGTATAGTGTTGGTAAATCTGGAGCAACTTATTCCTCTAAATTATTCCAAGCAATAGCCCTCCATTACTTTCATCAATCTGGTCCTGTTTCCTGGCATACTTTGGAGGAATTAAGTTGCTCCAATGTATGTACCAAAAGTATACCATTCCCTTGAGGTGCTGATGGATAAATAAATAGATAAATAAATGAATAGAGGCAAGTATTGAGAACGATATGAATGTAGATAAGATAACGTGGTCTTAGTTATCATGACAAGGAATGTGGAAAGCTGAAGTGGGCGAGACGGAAGGTGTGTGTGTGTGTTGGGGGGAGGGGGGGGGGGACTAACGGAATGGAGGTGGAGAATGAAGTGAAAATCATGTATGTACAGCAAGAGTATATTGTATATGGATGGATGAGTGACTTGATGGATTTCTATGTATGTGTGTGTGTGTGTGTGTGTGTGTGTGTGTGTTCCTGGTCACCAATATAGGTACTCATTCATGAATCAGTTTGACAGACATTATTTTTATTTGTGTGTGTGTGTGTGTGTGTGTGTTCCTGGTCACCAATATAGGTACTCATTCATGAATCAGTTTGACAGACATTATTTTTATTTGTGTGTGTGTGTGTGTGTGTGTGTGTGTGTGTTCCTGGTCACCAATATAGGTACTCATTCATGAATCAGTTTGACAGACATTATTTATATTTGTGTGTGTGTGTGTGTTTTGTCTATCCATCTACTTTCAAATTTATCAGTTCGAGAATAAGTAGCACAGTTTCTTATCATTCTACCTTTCCGTCCATCTCTAATAATCAATCTGTATGTCAATTTGCCAGTGTTTTTATCTGTGTGGAAGGAAGTGGGCCAGGAGAGTAGTACAGTGTTGGTAAATCTGGAGCAACTGATTCCTCTAAACTATTCCAAGCAACAGATCACCAGGTTGAGAAAAAAAAAAAAAAAAAAAAAAAAGTATATTTGTTAAGGGGAAATTCTCTTGTTGGTGAATTGGAAGGTCTCTGATTCCTCCAAACGTATGCCACGAAACAGATCCCCTATTAGTACCATTGAGGGCGTTTATTTCCTGGCATAGTTTGGAGGAATTAGCGACCTTCCAATTCACCAATTAGAGAACCTCCCCTTAATCTGCAGGTCCTGTCGCCCGTAGTTTAAAAAAAAAATTGAGGGTCCTTACTGGAGCTTTATGAATTCTCCAAACTACTCCGGGCAACAGATTCCCTATTAGAAATACTGAAGGGTTCTGTGGCCTGGATTATTTTGGAGGATTCATAGAGCTCCAGTAAGGGCCCTTAATTTTTTTTTAAACTACGGGCCACAGCTGTTTCCTGGTCTACTTTGGATTAATGAAGGCGTTCGAATTTACCAAAAAGAGATTCTCCCCAATTACTTCTCGCTGCATCACGTGGGTTTGTGTACAGTATGTCTCCACCGTAACTCACATTATATTGCTGCTTTTAGTTATGCTTTCACTTTTGGTATGTCGTCACGGTCGCGGGAACTGTCACTAAAGTGAAATTGGATCCTACACACACACACACACACACACTTATGTAGCCTATGTAGCCTATATTTATATACTGGTATATAAGAGTGCTATGCCTTCTTGTATATTGTATGCGTATATGTGAACATACTGAACATATTTGTATTTAGGTTGAGCTCCTGTATTTGAGTGTGTGTGTGTGTGTGTGTGTGTAGTCGACCTCATGGAATGTGGATGTGGCGTCAGGTGTGGTTGAAGCAGGTGGGGGGTGGGGGGAAATTGATTGGGGTGAACGAAGGTAAAGGGTAAGGGATGGGGTGTGATAGGGGTGAGGGAAAGGTAGGGGGGTGAGGAAAAGGTAGGGAGGGGGTAGAGATGATATTGATGGAGGTGTGGGAAAGTAGGGGTTTCTGGAGATGAGAGAAGGTTGTTGGGAGAGGTTGATGAGGGTGAGGGAAAGCTAGGAGGGGGGTAGGGATTGATGATGAGGGGGATGGTAGTGGGTGAAATTGATATAGGTGTGGGAAGGTAATTGGTAGGGGTTGATGGAGGTGAGGGAAAGATAGGGGGTAGTAGGGGATGGGAGTGAGGGAAAGGTAGGGGGGTAGGGGTTGCTGGGTGTGAGGGAAAGCTAGGGGGATAGGGGTTGATGGGGGTGATGATAATTGTGGAGAGAGTGATTGAATTGACGTGGCAAAAGTAGGCAAAATTATGGAGAAAATGAAAAGAATTAAGAATGAGTGTCCAAGCAAGATCTTTTTTATCAGCACATAGCCTATATCAGAAAAGCAGGGATGATTGAATACTGTAGATGGAGAAAAAAAATTGTACGAGGGAGAAAAGAGGGAGGAGGTGGAGGAAGAGAAGGAATAAGAGGAAATCATGTAGGCCTAGCTGAAGTGAAGGTGGAAGAAATTACGGTAGTAAAGGAACTGGAAAAGAGGGATGATACGAAGGGATGAAAAGAGGAGAAGGAGGAGAAGGAATAAGAAGAAATCATGTAGTTGAAGTGAAGGAGGAAGAAATTATCGTAGTGAGGAAACGAGGAGTGAGCAAATAGTGAGTTGGTAAATGAGTAATAGAGTATATTATAAGTGTTAGCAAACAATGTTATGCAAGTACCTCTTATAACACACCTACCTTGGCCAAGGTAGGAGGATGCTTGAGGTGGAAGTGAAAGAAGAGGGGGAGAAGGAGGAAGTGGTGAGATGATGAAGGTTGTGAAAGTGGTGAAGTTGGTGATGGTGGTGGTGGTGATGAAGGCTCTAGAGATGGTGGAGGTGTTGGTGGTGGTGGAGATGAAAGAGGTGTGGAGATGGTGATGAAGATGAAAGGTATAGCCTAGTTGTGGAAATGAAAGTGGGGGGGGGGGATTTGGGGATGTTAATGTAAAGGTGGTGGTGGGTGGGTGGAGATGAAAAGGGAGGAAGGAGTTGGGGGAATTGATGTAAAGTTAATGATGGAGATAAAAGGTGGGGGACGAGTTTAGGGTGGCATTGATGTAGAGGTAGTGGTGGAGTAGAGGAGGAGGAGATGAAGATGGAGGAAGGAAGTAGTGGTAATGGAACTGGTGGTAGTTGTAAAGTGGTGAGAATAGGGATGGTGATGGTGATAGTGGAGGTGGTTATGGAAATGGTGTAGGTGATGACAAATATAGTGATGGAAATAGTGGTGGTGGTGGATGTGATGACAGAAGGAGATAGTGAAGATGTTGACAGAAGTGGTGATGGAATTAGTGCAGGTGGAGTTGGTGGAGGTGCTGACAGAAGTATTGATGAAGATGATGGAGGTTGATGTAATAAAGGTTTAGATGCTGGAGGTGGTGACAGAAATATTGATGGAGGTTGATGTAATGAAGGTTTAGACGGTGGAGGTGGTGACAGAAGTATTTATAGAGGTTGAAGTAATGAAGGTAAAGTTGGTAGTGGTGGTGAAATAAATATTGATGGAGGTTGATGTAATGAAGGTTTAGATAGTGGAAGTGGCGACAGAAATATTGATGGAGGTTGATGTAATGAAGGTTTAGATAGTGGAGGTGGAGGTGGTGACAGAAGTATTGATGGAGGTTGAAGTAATGAAGGTAAAGTTGGTAGTGGTGGTGAAATAAATATTGATGGAGATTGATATAATGAAGGTTTAGATAGTGGAGGTGGAGGTTGAAGTAATGAAGGTTTAGATAGTGGAGGTGGAGGTTGAAGTAATGAAGGTTTAGATAGTGGAGGTGGAGGTTGAAGTAATGAAGGTTTAGATAGTGGAGGTGGAGAGTGAAGTAATGAAGGTTTAGATAGTGGAGGTGGAGGTTGAAGTAATGAAGGTTTAGATAGTGGAGGTGGAGGTTGAAGTAATGAAGGTTTAGATGGTGGAGGTTGAAGTAATGAAGGTTTAGATAGTGGAGGTGGAGGTTGAAGTAATGAAGGTTTAGATAGTGGAGGTGGAGGTTGAAGTAATGAAGGTTTAGATAGTGGAGGTGGAGATTGAAGTAATGAAGGTTTAGATAGTGGAGGTGGAGGTTGAAGTAATGAAGGTTTAGATAGTGGAGGTGGAGGTTGAAGTAATGAAGGTTTAGATAGTGGAGGTGGTGTTGTGGCCCCTGGGAGGAGGAGGAGGTGGGAGGTGGGTGCTGTCATCCGTGAAGTGTGAGTCAGTCAGTATGTTAGTCTGTTAGTTCACCTTCCTGGATCTGTGTCTGTGCTCTTGTCTTGTCTTCTCTTCTGTGTACTGGAGTTGTTTGTGGTGTTGTATAGGGCCGTATGCAAGAACATTCATGGTGTTGACGATGGTGTGGTAACGGTACGATGGTTCTGTATTGTGTCTAGGGAGTCATCGTATCGGTACCATTCCATCGTCAACACCATCAATTATTTTTTTTTCTGTATACGGCCCATAGTGTTGTGTTGTATCTATAGTGTTGGTGTGTAACAGAGTGGTCAGGGCCCCCCCACCAAAGTGTGTCTGTGAAGGCGGGGTGTTGCGTCCCAGCGGGTATTGCACTTATTACACTCACTGTTCCTTCGTTCTTCCGTCTCCGTCGCAAGGTAAATATCGCTATATTTACCTTGCTCCATTATGGGCTCAGATTTGATTCGTCCAGATCAGCTAGTGTTCTACAGTCTTCAGACAATAAACTGGAGGACGGAACAAGCCTCAGCCTGGCCGGGGGACGAAGGAAACTGTGTTATAGTTAGTGTGTACCTATACTTCAGCCTTCTCAGGTGATGACGTGGTGTAGTGTATGTATAGCACCGTGTGAAAGGATGTTGGTTCTATAATGACAAATGTTTCAGTGACAGTGTGTGTGTGTTGATGTCTTCAGTAATGGTCATCCTTCAGTAATGGTGCCTTTTATAGTACAGAATATAGTTATCTCTTACGTCTCGCCTGACTTGTTGCGTTGTACAGTCATGGTCAAAAGTCCTGCAACCTGGTGAATAAAAGCGAGCCATTTGATTAAATATCTTATGAATCAATACAGCAGAGACCAACTGCTACTATAATTCCGAATCATTTTACAAAACCATCTCATTGGAAGGCGTTGCAGGACTATTGACCATGACTGTACCACTTTAGAAAAACATATCAGTGGATTAATTTAAGGTAATGTGTAAAAGCATTTGAAACACATTTAATAAACACTAGTGAACCAGGAAACCTGTTGGTAACACCTGGAAGTTTTGATGTGGACATATGGTAGATGAAACTTGTAAATCGTAAGTGAAAGCCATGAATGAACATCTTATTTTAATTTTATATGCGAAATTAAGGCTCCGTTTCAATACGAGTTACAATATACGAACGTGGAATCACACTTTCATCAACCTAAATGAAAACAGGTGGTGAGAAAGGAAAGTCACAAAATTATTCCAAGGTTTGTAATTATGTCAAGAACAGACCTCAACTCTCGGGGAAAACATTACAACATGAAACTATAGTGAGACTCAGGAGGTGTTTAACATGGACTGAAAATAAATTAGCACTAACCATACGTAGAAATAAAAGATGAAACGTTATTGGAGCGTGACATCAAATGCAGTTTTCCATGAAGAGCCGAAAGTTTCTAATCTAAAAGAACGTGATATATATAGACTTGGTGGGAATGGTTTTGAATTAAGAGTTGCTTAGAATGGGCTGGTGGTGGCTTTACTGTGTTGTGTGTTTAGTTTTTATGTTGCTGTGTTCAGATACATTCTTCGTATTGGATAAAAAAATGTTCCGTGAGAGAATGCGTGAGTGAGAGAATGCCACAGAAAACGAGTTGTGTAGTGGTGAGTCATACAGAGAGAGAGAGAGAGAGAGAGAGAGAGAGAGAGAGAGAGAGATGAGCGGAGAAGAATATGTGTGTGTGTGTGTAAGAGAGAGAGAGGGACAGAGAGTTCCGGCCTATACAAGTGAATGAGGAGGAAGACTATACAGAGTCTGGGGAACAAATGACTGCCAATTGTTCTCAAAGTTGGGTAATGCTATACAGACTTCTTCCTCGTACTGAGTATCTGAGCATAAAGGTATAGAATGGTGTAACAGGGAAAGAATAAACACACGTGTATATATATGATAAAATGGCCTCCTACCCGCTGGACAATTTATATATATTTTTATTTTAATCGATCACAATTTCCCATTAATAATTGTCATTCCTAAGCCATTGTTAAGGGGATAGTATACATTAAGGTGGTAATTCTTTTTTGGTACATTGGAGTGTCTTGATTCCTCCAAAATATGCTAGGAAACAGGACCAGAACAGCAAAAATAATGGTGTTATGTTGCTTGGAATAGTTTGGAGGATTCAGTTGCTCCAGAATTGCTAACACAAAACTTCCCCCTTAAGTACATACGCTCCCCTTGATTCCTCCAAAGTATACCAGGCAACAGGACCCGATTAACAACAACAACAATAATAATGGTGGCCTGCTGTTTGGAATTTGCAGCAAATTTGGAGGAATCAGTAGCTCCAGATTTACCAACACTGTACTACCCCCTTTACCCCCTTAAGGACCCTGTGATGTAGTCAGAAAATTGGAGTTATACGAGTCCTTCAAATATTGCCACGAAACACCACCTATATGGATGGAGCTTGTTTCATGGAGTGGTAAGGAGGAATCAGAACCCTCAAGTTTTCATACACGATTACAGGGCCCTTCATCGTCCATACACCCACCCTTCGTGTCCTTGGCTGCATGACTTTGATACACACATCAATGTCAAGGATTTGGAATCATGTATGTAACCTACAGTCACAAGCCTTAGTAAATATATCCAGGTCTTGTTGAAGTATTCGAATTTTCTGACATATAAGTGAACCAATAACAATGCTTATCCTGCCTCATGATTGTTAGATTTCGTATATTACTCCATCAGATATAATAGATAGCCTAATGAAATTCCCTCAGGCATATAAATAACACTTAAAGGGTGAATTATTGAAACAAAAAATATTTACTGTACAGTCGGCGGCAAAAGTCCTGTCGCCTCACTTGCTTCACCGAGGCACACGATGTTAATAGACTCGAGATTATTAGGTGTAGAAAAGGTGCGTATTTCTCGAGTACATGAACACTGCCTGTCTCGGTGAAGCAGATGAGGCGACAGGACTTCTGCCGCCGACTGTACAATATACCGAAGGCGCCAAGACCGTGAGTGTGATGAGAATGTTAGAATAAAATTGTTTGCATTGTGTCTAAGTGCATGGAGTAGGCTGTATACCTCTTACGTTCATCATCTTCACTTATACCCATCCTCGTTTTTCTTACTCTCTTTCTGTCTCTCATTCTTTTTTTTCTTTATCTAAGTGCATGGAGTATATATATCTCCTGCGTTTATCATCTTCACTTATACCCATCCTCGTTTTTCTTACTCTTTCTGTCTCTTATTCCCTCTCATTCTTTTCTCTCTCCTTCCTTCCATTCTTCAACCCTCCCTCCTTCCTACATTCTTCCCTTTCTCCTTCCTTCCATTATTCCCACCCTTAATCCTTGCATCCTACCCTCTCTCCTTCCTTCCAATTTACCCTCCCTCCTTCCTACCGTTCTTCTCTCCCTCCTTCCTTCCATTTTTCCATGCCATCATTCCTTCCATTATTCCCTCTCTTCTTCTTTCCATTCTTCCTTCGTGCCATCATTTACCTCTCATTTTTCCATATCTCACACCTTCCTTCATTAATATTTTATGTACTATCCTAAATTGAATCCCTCACTGAACTCCAAACTCCTCTCTTTCCTCCATTCTTCACACTTTTCCCTCCAAACTCATCTCTTCCCTCCATTCTCCTCTCTTTCCTCCATCCTGCTCTCTTTCCTTCATCCTTCACACTTGTCCTTCTCAGACTAAAGGATGGGTGATGTCTCATGTATTGTTCTCTGAATCTAACCTGTTACAAGTATCTCTCTCTCTCTCATATAAACTGTGTGTGTGTGAAAGAAAGAAAGAGAGGGATTGGGCTGGGGCATGTTGACACAGGAGTGTCGAGTGAGTCAGGGCGCAAAAAGAAGACAGTTGAGTCAGTCAAAAATTTTGTCTTTTTGTCTGTCTTTCTGTCTGTCTTTCTGTCTGGCTGTCTGTCACACACACACACACACATACACCTTTGTTTATCTCTTACACACACACTCATACACATCTCTCACACATCCACTCCCCCCTCATCCACACACATACACACCCACCCACTCCCCACTCATCCACACACATACACACACACACCCACTCCCACCTTATCCACACACATACATACACACCCATCTCACACACCTGCCTCTCAAACACTCCCCATCATAAATATAGCTCCAGACGAGACTACACCGTTACAGCTTAGTTATTTGGTAACATGCTGACTGACTGGCTGGATGGGTGGGTGGGTGGGTGGATGGGTTAACAGCACACTAGCCACACTGAGGAGTAAGTAAGTAAACACATAACTTAATATAGCTGCGTCAGGTGTAATGATTATTTTACCAAGCTGCATTCTGGAACAGTAGGGGACTATTACTATCATTATTATTATTATTATTACTATTATTATTATTATTATCATCGTGTGTGTGTGTGTGTGTGTGTGATGAAGTACCAGATCTACCTTTTCGTTGGCATCTTTATTTTTATTTTTTTTGTGCTGTCTTCAGAACACGTATTATATGCTCGTATCATAATCCAAATAACACACACAGATGAGAGTTGCCACGTTATTCGTGCGAGCTGGCATCTGACCTAACTGCAGGGAGGGAAAGGGACATAAACAGTAAAAGAAGCAGGCAAACAAGGAGACACAGACAGGCACAGAGAAAATATAATATACAGTGACAGATATTAGCAGACAGATGGAATAAACAAAAAGGAAAAGGCATACATAAAGACAGACGGGCAGAGACAGACAGAGATAGATAGATAGAAACAAATTGATAGACAGAGACAGACAGACAAATAGCTAGATAGACAGAAAAAATAGACAGACAAATTGATAGACAGACAGACAAATAGCTAGATAGACAGAAAAAATAGACAGAGACAAATAGATAGACAGATAGACAGAAAAAATAAACAGAGACAGAAAGACAGATAGAGAACAGACAGATACCTGAGTAGACCCACACCACAAAAATTCCTCCTCAGTGCGTCACCACCATCACTTTCCTTAACTACCGAGAAAGTGGAGGAGTTAGGGACGACGAGGAGTATAGGTGGTGGTGGTGATGGTGATAATGGTGGGGATATTGGTAATGGATAAAGTTTTTGGGTAATGGTAGTGGTGGTGGAGGAGGAGGAGGGTAAGAGGTGGTAGTGAAGATGGTGTTTGGGTAATGGTGATGATGTGGAGGAGGTATAGGTGGTGGTGATGGTGGTAGGGTTAGGGTTGGAGTAGATGATGGAGGTGGTGGTGGTGGTGGAGGTGGAGGTGGAGGTGGAGCTGTAGGTTGTGTTGGATGAAGAAGATGGAGAAGAAGGGGATTGGAAAATAGAGTGAGACTAGGAGTGGTTAGGAAAGAGGTTATGAAGGCGTTGAAGGCTGGGGAGATTTATAAAGTGAATAGAAGAGGAGGGACACAAAGAGAAATGGTGGTTGAAAAGGGGGAAAAGCGTAGAAGAAGAGAGAATGTGGATATATATATAACTAGCCTAGGGTGATCTTTACTTTCGTCACAACAAACATTCATATATGTGGTTCATTTAGCCTCCTTGTGAAGTCACCAATGTGGTTCGTATGTGGGGACGTGCTAATCAGTACCACCAACCATTTTAGTGTCAATGGTCGTCCACAAAAGTTGCTTGTTTGCGGCTACCCTAAGTGGGACGAATTGTAGAGGGTAAAATTAATCTTTCTCCCTCTTGCCTCCCTCTCTATATCTCTTATCTCCCCTCCCTTCCTTCCTTACTCACACACTCTCAAGCATTCTGTACTCTCTCCTCCCACCTTCCCCTTCTCTCCGCATACCTTCCCCTCGTCCTTACTCCTTGCCTCTTAAACCTCTTCACCTTCCCCTGTCTTTCACTCCACTCTTGGTCCACACACCTGCACGGATAATTGAAGGTGTGTGTTTGTATTTTCTGTTCTCGACTCAGAATTAAGGCTTGTAGTGTCCATATAGAGATCCAGGTCATTATTACCAGTAAACATGAACACAACGACTCACGACCCGAAACTCAACTGCAGAGTAAAATAGATAGACACATACACAAATATATAGATAGATGAATTTATAGATATATTGTTATACACTAATATATATGCATGTGTGTATACTAGATTATTAAAGAGAGAGAGAGAGAGAGAGAGAGAGAGAGAGAGAGAGAGAGAGAGAGAGAGAGAGAGAGAGTGTATTAGGACATAATGTGAGAGACAGTGTAACATTCTAAAAGCTATAACGGTAAAGGTACATTGTTGGAAATATGTACTGTACATGCAGACTGAGGGCCACACCAAGGATATGTCTGGCAACTCAACTCCCTCATTAGTAAACAACAATTAAGAATTAAGGAAGTGGTAACAATAAGAGAATATAGGAGGAGTGACAATTGGGGTGACATATTCCGTGTAACAGTTTATGAATGGCGTGACTCTGGGCGTGACTCTTGTATCAAAGTCAGGAAATGTTGATGTGTCGTACTTAACATTTTTACCTGTATTATATATTTATTTTATTTAACATATTTCCTTGGTTAGGTAAAGAAAATTAAGTGTAGATCTAGGTTTCTTATAACACTGTACAATAACAATCACATCTACCGCCATCACCTACACTACTACTACAACACCACCACTACAACACCACCACTACTACTACAACACCACCACCACTACAACATCACCAATACCACCACTACCACCACAACACTACCATCATCACCACAACACCATGAGCCACGCCTATATAGCCTATTCCGCCTGACCTCACAATACAGTAATTATCTCCACTTCATCGTCACACCTACTCCCACATCCATCTGCCACAATTGTGAGACTATAGTGGTTTATAGTCTGCATTCTTTCTTGAAGGAGGTGCTGCCTGGCGGGAAAGGTTGGTTGGTTGGTTGGTTGCCCGGGGTGGTTGATGGTTGGTTGTGGTAGTAGTGGTGGTAGGGGTTGTGGTACTGGTGGTTGATGGTTGGTTGTTGTGGTAGTGGTGGTGGTAGTGGTAGTAGGGGCTGTGGTACTGGTGGTTGATGGTTGGTTGATGTGGTGGTGGTAGTGGTAGTAGGGGCTGTGGTACTGGTGGTTGATGGTTGGTTGATGGGTGGTGGTGGTGGTGGTGGTAGTGGTAGTAGGGGCTGTGGTACTGGTGGTTGATGGTTGGTTGTGGTAGTTGTGATAGTGGTAGTGATAGTAGAAGTTGTGGTAATGGTGTTTGATGGTAGTAGTGGTGGTGGTGGTAGTGATAGTGGTAGTAGTGGTTGTGGTACTGGTGGTTGATGGGTAGTGATAGTGGTACTGGTGGTTGTAGTGGTTGATGGGTAGTGGTGGTTGTGGTGGTGGTAGTAGTGGTTGTGGTACTGGTGATTTCTGGGTAGTGATAGTGGTAGTAGATGCTGTGGTACTTGTGGTATAGTGTTATTCGTATCAGTAATTAATCTCGTATATGTGTGAGGAAATACACAGCTATACAAATAAATTAACTAATACATGTGTGTACATTAAAATACAATCTTATGTATCGTCAAACCATTAAGACAAATTAATATATTACCAAGAGTCGTCAAGCGTGTCGTCAAAGTGTCAAAATAAATTATATTACCGTGAGCTGTCAAATCGTCACAACATGTTATAAAACGTCAAGACTTAATTATCATATTATATCATTAGAAGTATGATTAATGTAATTTTTTAAGGAGGTACAGTAATTCTTTTTTGGTACTTTGGAGTGCCTTGATTCCTCCAAAGTATTCTAGGAAACGACCAGAATAGCAAAAGTAATGGTATTCTGTTGCTTGGAATAGTTTGGAGGATTCAGTTGCTCCAGAATTACCAATACAAAACTTCGCCCTTAAAGTGAACTGTACGGTTATTGTTGTTTTTCATTATGGTAAGGGGAGAGTCTTTAGTTGGTGAATTGGAAGGCCTCTGATTCCTCCTTACTGTACCAGAAAACAGACTCCCTACTAATGGGGAATCTGTTTCGTGGCATAGTTTGGAGAAATCAACAGAGGCCTTCCAGTTCACCAAAAAAAATAGAATCAAAATCTCCACTTAAGGACCCTGTATCGTGTTTGAAATTTGGAGGCTTCTGATTCCTCCTGATCATGCCACGTAACAAGCTCCTTCCATATAGGTGGTGTTTCGTGGCAATATTTGAAGAACTCATTTATCTCCAATTTTCTGAATACAACACAGGGTCCATTAAGCCCACCATTATTGTGAATTCCCTAAATTGTCTAAGTTGTATATTGCAATATTCTCGTAAGAAAACATAATAATATTTAGCCATTCCTTATAAAGTTGGACCGTGATGTAAAGTTGTTAGGTAGCCCCAGTCAAACATTTCTATTTTATTTATATTTTTTGTTGTTGTTGTTGTTCTGGGCTTCGAGAGAATATTTTTTTTTTAAGTGATATATATATACAGTAATGATGACAGGTGTAGTTGAACCGATAGAGAGTGGGTTCCTTTCTATAACACGTGGTAGAGCAATATGTGAGATAATGATATATGTATACGGTATATCATATAGGCTAGAAAGAGTAGTAGGTAGTCGTTACGGTATAGTTAGGGGGGCAGGGAGAGGGTACAGGGTAGGTTTGGTACGGTATACTGTATGGTAAGTGGACACCCCAATATTAGGAGGGATAAGAGGCCACTTGAACTATCTCCACACACACACACACACCATAGCTACCAACATTCTTGCCTTAATGTAGATTTGTACACACACACACACACACACCATAGCTACCAACATTCTTGCCTTAATATATACCTAACACACACACACACACCGTAGCTACCAACATTCTTGCCTTAAATTAATATAGACTTGTACACACAGAATATTATAAGCTGGTACACTTGCTTACGTATCCTGTATGTATAAGAGTCAATCATTCACATGTAAACTCCCATATTATGCACACTGTCACGTATTCAACTTTCATCATCAAATAACCATTGCATAATATAATTTCTTTTATCATCTTCACTCCATATTATCACATACACTGTCCTATCTCCCTTCTTTTATGTAACTATTTTGACGTCGCTTTCCTTCATCGACTGTCGCATTTTTACGAATTAAATCTCTACTAATGCTTATTATTCTTACATGTGATATAGTTTTCTTCCTATTTTCTTACGTCCATACATACCTGGAACGCCTTCTATATATGTTCTAAGTTAATGTGTTTGATTACCTCCGGTTATTACCCACATCGCTTCAGAGTATGATTGTCGTAAGAGCCATTTCACCTCTTAATCGAAGCCCTTTTATTGGACTCGTCTGTCATTTCTGGCGGCATCACAGTGAGACGACTTGAGCCCCACCATTTTTTTTTTTTTTTTTTTATCTTCAGACCATAAACTCGTAGCGTCATATTGAAGTGTGTTACGTGAGGGATGTGAGTGAGTGGTTAGACTACACTGCGTGGGCTTGTAAACCAGTGATGTTTCCTCAGCGTGTCTTATCATAAAGTCACCGAACGTCATAAAACAACACCCTCACTGGTGCCATTACAGTTATAAGGTTCGATATAGGCCTACCTTGTGTTTGTTTCTCTTTGCAGACGTATGTACAGTTAGTTGCTTTTGTCCTGAGGAGGAACACACACACACACAGACACACACACAATATAAATCCCTATTACTTCTGGGTATAAATGCTAGTGTATTTTAAAATTGTGTCAACCACTTCAAGATTTTATGTAGCATATTGTGGTGATAAAATAATGTAGCACACAAGAACGAAAAGGAAAAAAAATAACATAACAAGAAACAAGGTAATAATATTGTTTCGTACTTTGTGGGTTGTAGTTAGTCATTCTCAGTTCAAGAGATTCTAAGTATCACATCCACCACACGAATCCATTTACCAGTATTTTTATTTTCTCTATAATATAATCGTGGCACTACTATGATATCGGGATGTATTAAACGTAGGAACATGCCAGCCTCACAATTCTGGCGTAATTTTAGATGTATCATGCTTGCACATATTAAATTCCTGCAAGAGCTATTTTCCACGGCAGCTAAATCTTTCTTGGCGTAATAATTCTAATCCTATACTATCGTCTGTTCTCATGAATTCCCTCACGTTTCAGAATATAGTCTCTCGTCTCTCACGGTCATTTTCGTAGACCACACCTTTACGAGTGCTGATTCATTGGTTGTATATAAGAGTCAGCTGTTGTTGAATCCAACTTACGCCTGAAAATGACATGTAATAGTCTTGATTTACAACCTTTTATTTATATACAGTATGTGATTGGCAGAGTGTCCATGTAATATTTTTGTCAAACAGCACGTGATGTGACTATACTGTATAATTATAATGTTGTTTTGATCCCCAAGTTGGTGGTGGGTGGATTCTCATTAATAAGAATTATTAAGGGACCCTGTGTTGTAGTCAGAAAATTGGAGGTAATAGAGTCCTTCAAATATTGCCACTAAGCACCATCTTATATGTATGGAGCGTGTTTCGTTGCATAGTTAGCAGGAATCAGAAGCCATTAACTCCCATACGAATTCCTGAGGCCGACATGACATTGGAGGTCTACTGATTCCTCCAAACTGTCAATGCCAAGAAATAGGACCAGATGAGCAAAATAATGGTGGTCTGTTGCTTGGAATAGTTTGAAGGAATCTGTTGCTCCAGATTTGCCAACACTATTACACCCCATTTAAGTCTGCGTCGAAGCGTTGTGATTTCGATATTTTGGTAAGTGGATTTTTATTTTATCGGCGAATTGGAGACCATTGATGCCTCCAAACTATTCCACAAAACAAAACCTTGATTGAGGGAATTTGTATCGTGGCATAGATTGAAGGAATTTGGGTTACCTCTATGCTGGACAGAATGGATAAAGATAATAACACACACACTGAAAAAGGTTGTGTTGCAGTGTGTCTTGGCAGATTACAAACAAAGTTAACCTGAAAGCATGATTCTAAATTTGCCTTTTGTCAGCACACACACACACACACACACACACACACACACACACACACACACACACACACACACACACACACACACACACACGGCATCAAGTAAACACACGCCACCTGTTTGTTTACATGTACTTGCTTGGTTGGCTTGACTGATTCCTGACACAATATAAGGGCAGCTGTGTGTGTGTGTGTGTGTGTGTGTATACATAAGGCAAATTCAAAATCACACACACACATGTTTTACTAAGACTACCACTTCAAATATTTAACCCTAACAAAGGCATTGTTACATGTATAAATTGCACACCAAGGCCTCTGTATGCTTGGGGACACACACACACACACACACAGGGTGAGGTACAAACAGACACTTGTTCTGTCACGCATTTACTCTTTCAGGGTCAGTGACTGCCTTTGTTATTCTTGTTCTAACAAACACCAAGTATTTCTGTTCAGCTTCAATGAGTCAAAACAAACACACACACTCAGATACCAACACTGTTTCCACTCTGAGTGCTTGGATAGTTTGTCATTGTTATTTATAGATGATTGTTTACATCTGAGTAGAAATCACTGGTATACCAACAACGATAACCTTTCTTGCCTTTTCTGGATTGTGTTTATAAGCTTTGAGGTATGTGCTGGTAAATTAGAAGCAGTCTATTTCTTCTAGCAACAGACCATTAATATGTTTGATAATCTCGCCCCGTTTCCAGGCATACTTTGGAGGAATCAAGGCCTTTAATATATATAGTGTACGTGCCAAGAGTATATTGCTCCTTTATTGTGCTCGTACTTGTGGTAGTTTGGGTTACTTTGCAAGGTTTATAATCGGGTTTCCTATTTTATTTTTAACCGTATTCATTGTCCATCCGGTTTGACAATAAATACAATCCAGTGTGTAAAGGGGGTGCGGGAGTAGGGGACAGGCTTGGGGGGGGGGGTGCGGGAATAGGGGGACAGGCTTTGGGTGGGTAGAAAGCTTGTCCCCAATTCCAGCACCCCCTAAAGAAAAACTCCATGCATAATAATTTCATCATCATCATCAATACCCCATTTCCCTCTTGTCAAGGAGTGTGAAGGCTCTAGTACCAGTGTGGGACCTCTGATTGGCAAGGGGTCCAGCTCTGATGAGGCTATTTGAACCTTTAGTGGGGTCATTGTTAGAGTGGGGTCCCCAACACACACTTTTCTCCCCCCCCCCCCTCCCCCCGTAATCGTAGGGGATACGAGGCTGACTGTACCATTATAAGAATAGTGGGTGATGTGGTCGCCACTTCCCAACGCCATTATATGATAATATAACCAATGTAAAGTAGAGTATAACCCATTTTAAACATATTGTACTGTAGTCCAAGTACATTGCTTAAAAAACACTTAGTAACAAAATAAAACTTTTAAAACTGTATGTTGCGACTTTGTGATTTGATAAGTACAGTATAGCGACTATATATATATATATTACGTGACGTTGGGGTGATTTTGCTGACTATGATGATTTTGTGGTAGGTAGAAATTTCTTAGGACATTTAGATAGACATTTTCTGTATGAGTAGCGCAAGAAAGAGCAAATTTGTACATGTAGACACACTGACTGACCCCCAGATACTTGGTAAGCATACCATCACGTACGAGTAGACCTGCATCTTACACACACACACACACACACACACACACACCATTGAAAAATATATCATTAACTAAGATAAAAAAGAGAGAGAGAGAGAGAGAGAGAGAGAAATTATGTAAAAAGGAGACACATGAGGGTAGGAGTTGATAAGAAAGAGGCTGTAGTGGAGGGGAAGTGTAGGAGAGAATGTGAAGGTAATGTAGGAGAGTGGAAGGGAAGTGAAGGAGAGAATGTGAAGGTAGTGTTGGAGAGTGGAAGGGAAGTGAAGGAGAGAATATTAATGTAGTGTGGCAGAGTGGAAGGGAAGTGAAGGAAAGGATGAATTGTGTAAGGTGGAGTATAGTGAGGAAGTGGTGGATACGAAGGGAGTGGAAGTGCAGCAGTAGAGGTTACAATCGGTCATAGCAACTACTGGTGTAACGTGACTTGCAGAACAGACCAGAGGGAGTATATATATGCTTGGTCACACAACATACTCCACATACCTCAACACACCACACCGTACCGAGAGAGAAACTGACACACACACACACACACACACACACAGAAAGAGAGAGAGATAATTATTACACACACACACACACACACACACACACACACACACACACACACACACACACACACACACACACACAGAGAGAGAGAGAGAGAGAGAGAGAGAGAGAGAGAGAGAGAGAGAGAGAGAGAGAGATATTACACACACACACACACACACACACACAGAAATATAGTTTTTCAAGTAGAGTAATAGATCAATGGAACGCATTACCAAAGAAGTAGTGTGTGCCAAAAACTTACATAACTTAAAAGATAAAATATGATAATTGGGTTTTCTAAAACGGGACTCAAGCCTGAAAGATACAAATAACTAATAAAAAAAAAGAAAATTAATAAAAGAAACGGACACACACACTAATAAAGACAGGAATGGTGACAGACATAGAGAGATACTAAGAAGAAACAGGTATGAATTGAGTTTGACAGAAAAAGAAAGGACACATGCAGGTAGAAATGACGTTGTTGCAAAAGGGAAGAAATTATAAAAGTTATACAGATCAAGACTGATGTGGAGAGAGAGAGAGAGAGAGAGAGAGAGTGAGACAAAAAAAGACTTGAGGAACAGAAAGCACAGTAGGTGATATTAATGCGACATGGTTGTGTGATTCCCAGAGAAGAGGAGTGGAGTGTACAGTACAGATATATATCAAGGGCATAATGATCACACACACACACACACACACACACACACACACACACACTACCTCCACTATATTAATTTTCCACTTGGCCGGGTTGAGATATCTCCTGGTATTTATGTTGGGAGGGAGTCATCTGTTGTTATTGTTTTTGTGGCCATGTGGAAGTGAAGAAGGAAGAGGGAAAAAATATGGGAATAAGGAAGGAAGGAAGAGGAGATTATGCTCGGGCTCAAATAGGCGCCAAAAACCTGAAAGTACATACATGCTGCCCATATCACCATAGGCAATAATCTTCCTACGGGGTTGTTGGCCAAAATATAGCAAATGATCTCGAGGATTGTGATGTTTAATCGATGCAGCCTTTGCCGTTCTCGCAATGTAAACAATCCACCTTGATGGACGATAACAATTAAGCGTTTGGTACAATGAAGCCGCGAGTGACGCCCTAGATAGTAAGTGGGCTGAGATATTTGTGTCAATTAACTGTACTAGTCATTAAAGCACACACACATACACACAAGGAGTCTATTATTTTATGAGATATAAATTGCTGATTCCTGAGGTTACCACCCCCTTCATTTTTGTACGTGCGATGAATAGTTCGATAGACAGCCAGGTTCGAATAAATGAAATTGAAGGTAAATGCATAGACTGTTTTTGATAGAGTATAATAATTATGATGGATACGAGTCACACGAGAAACATCCTCAATATTTTTTCATGTACTTACATCACAAAATGCTTCATTATTAAGGACACCAAGTTCAATGTCCTCAACAACCCATCCACATCGGTAAATGAATTAACACGATTATGTAAAACTCCACAGATTAAAAAAAAAATAATAAAAAAAAAAATAGGAAACTAAAAGTAATCCACTGTGTGTCTCTCTGTATCTATGAGTGAGTGAGTGAGTGAGTGAACGAGTGAGTGAGTGACTAAGCGCGGCGCCGTAACCCAACCCGAACCAGCGTTAAATTGGATAGAATTCTCTTTGATTCCACCTGAAGGGACCAGCCAGCCAACCAGGATGATGAAAGGCCCCGTTGATTCTCCGTGTGTTTTGGTGGTGGTGTTGCCTGCGTTACTGACTCTGCGCTTCCTTGCAATACCCCATAATATATATACTACCATATAACTAATCCACCTGAGCCGATCACAAACATATACTACTGTTTAATTATTATGTATTATTTTTTTTTATAGATGCATGGTATATGTGCGTATTATCTTCACCTCTCGATCACTTTTTTCCTCGGGAGCCATATGACCTCGCTGTTGCGGCGCCTAATTTCAGTCAAACAATCAGTTGTCTTCATCAAGTGTTTGAAATATCGCAATATCTTCCGTCTGCGTTATAACCTTTTCGGTGTTGTGACTTACCACCAAATTAAGTTATATTTTGATTACCCACAAATATAAAATTGAATCTTAAATATTTATAAAGTGAACAGATTTAAGGGAGGAGGATTTCTGTTGTAAATTGGAGTACTACTGATTCCTCCAACAAACTGTGTTATGCAGGAAACAAATTATCTCATTATCATACTAAACTGTTTCCTGACATCATTTGAAGGATTCAGTAGCCCCCCCCCCCACCCCCTCTCCTTAATGGGGTATAATACACTTTTGGTACAATAGAATGCCTCGATTCCTCCAACGTATGCCAGGAAACAGGATCAGATTAACGAAACATTAGGTGGTTTGATGCTTGTAATAGTTTAGAGGAATTAGTTGTTGTTCCAGATATACCAACACTGTCCTATACCCCCTTAAGGACCCTGTAATCGTGTATGGGAAATGTAGGCGTCTGATTCCTCCCGACTATGCCACGAAACAAGCTCCTTCCATATAGGTGGTGTTTCGTGGCAATATTTGAAGGACTCATTTCCTTCCAATTTTCTGACTACATCACAGGGTCTCTTGAGGGGAGGTTCTCTTGTTGGAAAATTGGAAGGCTACTGATTCCTCCTTGGTAAGCCAGAAAACAGACACCGTCAGTGGTACAGTCATGGTCAAAAGTCCTGCAACCTGGTGAATAAAAGCGAGCCATTTGAGTGAATCTTATGAACCAATATTGCAGAGACCAACAGCTTTAGTTTCGGATCAATTTCGAAGCCATCTGATTGGAAGGTGTTGCAGGACTATTGACCATGACTGTACTAATAGTGGATATGTTTCATGGTATAGTTCGGAGGATTCAGAGACCTTCCATTTCACCAACAAAAAAATCTCCCCATAAAGACTCATTACTCTGTTACTGGTAGGTGAGCCAGGTTGGGTTGGTTGTGGTTGTGGATGGGACCTTCTTGACCTTGGTGACCTTCGGAGGCGTAGCAAGAAACCCATTGTGCTTGGGGTGTTATCTCTCTCTCTCTCTCTCTCTCTCTCTCTCTCTCTCTCTCTCTCTCTAACTGGTTCAGGGAGCAACAAGTGTGCTTCAGTTTGCTGGCATTGTGGTTTAGTGTCGTTCTGTTTTGCTTAGTTTATTAATTGGTCTCGTATTTCTCACGTTTTCTGGTCTTGTGGTTTTCTTTATATCGTTTGTTTTGTTTAATTTTGTTTTGTTTAGAGAGAGAGAGAGAGAGATATGGCTAAACACACACACATACACCCACACAGTGATGGCTGAAAGGACACACACACACACACACAGAGAGAGAGAGAGAGAGAGAGAGAGAGAGAGAGAGAGAGAGAGAGAGTAAAAATATTATTCAGTCGCCGACCATCTCGAGTTGGCGCCAAGAAGTCGGGCTGCGATGTTTGGGTAATTACGTTCAGCCACTCACTCGACTCCTGGAGCGTCTTGATTCCTTCATAGTATGCCGGGAAACAGGACCAGATAACATAATAATATAGTGGTGGCCTGTTGCTTGGAATAGTTTGGAGGAATCAGTTGCATGCTCCGGATTTACCAAAAGTACCACCACCCCCCTTAAGGGACCCTGTGATCGTGTATGAGACCTGGTGGCTTCTGATTCCTCCTGACTATACCACGAAACAAGCTCCTTCAATATAAGCAGTGTTTCGTGGTAATGTTTGAAGGACTCACTAACCTCCAATTACCTCTGTTTGATAAATTGGAAGGCTACTGATTCCACCAAACTATAACACGAGACTGATGCCCTATTAGTAAACATTGAGATGATTTGTTTCCATGGTTAGTTTGGAGGAATCAGTAGCCCTCTAGTTTACCATCATGGGTTTCTAAAGTTGAGAATGAAAGGAGTAGGAGATTGTTACCTTGTTTTAGAGTTGATGTGAAGTGGTTGGGTGAGATTCTTAAAGTGCGTTGTTGCTTAGGTGTGCTTGGGCTTTGTTTTTCTTACTGTGTGTGTGTGTAGTAGTAGTAGTAGTAATAGTAGTAGTAGTAGTAGTAGCTAACCTCCACGGTGAGTAGTATTTATTTGAACTGTGTGTGTAGTAGTAGTAGTAGTAGTAGTTAATCTCCACGGTGAGAAGTAATTATTTGAACTGTGTGTGTGTAGTAGTAGTAGTAGTAGTAGCTAACCTCCACGGTGAGAAGTATTTATTTGAACTGTGTGTGTGTACTGTATTATAAAAATAAAGGGAAGGGAGAAGGCTAACTAGGATTAACGAAGGAAGCAAGACACGAGGAAAAGGATGAATGTAAGAATGACATTAAGAAGACAGAATGAAAAGGAAAATAGCACAATAGGAGAAAAGGAGAACAGGGAAAATAGGAGAAAAGGAGAGCAGGGAAAATAGGAGAAAAGGAGAGCAGGGAAAATAGGAGAATAGGAAGGAAAATGGGATGACGCAACTGCATTTTTTAATTTTGCATCTTAGTTTCGATTTCACAGTCATTCACGTTTGTTTAGGATCCTCCCCAACCACACTCGTCAGTCTTCATTATTCCCAACAAGCTCAGGATGGTAATATTAAACTTTATCTTCAACGAAATATTCTCTTCGTCGCTCATGCAGTTCCCATTAATTTTTTTGCAATACGAATATAGCGACGAAGAGTACTAGAGAAGGTTTCAGGACCCTGTGATCGTGTTTGAGACTTGGTGGTTTCTGATTCCTCCTAAATATGCCACGAAACAGGCGACTTCAATATAGGTGTGTGTGTGTGTGTGTGTGTGTGTGTGTGTTTCGTGGCAATGTTTGAAGGACTCACTAACCTCCAATTTTCTGACTACAGTACAGGGTCCCTTAATTAAGGTGCTAATTCTTTTTTGTTACATTGGAGTGCCTTGATTCCTCCAAAGTATGCTAGGAAACAGGACCACACGTGCAAAAATAATGGTGTTCTGTTGATTGGAATAGTTTGGAGGATTCAGTTGCTCCAGAATTACGAACACAAAACTTCCCCCTTTAATAGTACCAGCCTCAGGATCTATATAATTAACTAAATCTATCCATCTAGCAATATAAGTAATGTTATGAGTCCTTTATTCTGTCATTATTCACATCGTTTATATAAGGGTTGATTCTCTTATTGGGGAAAATTGGAAGGCTACTGATTCCTCCTAGCTTAACCAGAAAACATTTGCCCTCAATAGTACTAATAGGGGTTAATAGGGGATCTGTTTCGTGGCATAATTTGGGGGAGTCGGTAGCCTTTCAATGCACCAACAACAACAAGAGAATCTCCTCTTAAATAAGGGTATAGTACACTTTTGCTTTATTGGAGTGCCTTGATTCCTCCAAAGTA
The DNA here is from genome assembly GCA_033782935.1 of Petrolisthes cinctipes. Classification (NCBI taxonomy): domain Eukaryota; kingdom Metazoa; phylum Arthropoda; class Malacostraca; order Decapoda; family Porcellanidae; genus Petrolisthes; species Petrolisthes cinctipes. The sequence continues at coordinate 103,383 of JAWQEG010001836.1, forward strand.
TATAATATGTCAGGAAACAGGACCAGATGGACAACAAAAATAACGATAGCCTGTTGTTGCATGGAATAGTTTGAAGGAATTAGTTGCTCCAGATTTACCAAAAAAGGTGTATTACTCCCTAAATTATTAAGAGTCCATTGTTGACATAATTTGTTTTTATCCGCCGGCAGCTGTATACAAAAGCTGGTCTGTGATTGGCTAGTGGTTGGTCAGGTGGTATACAAAAGCTGGCCTGTGATTGGCTGGTGGTCTTTGGTCAGGTGGTCATGCACGGCTGGCCAATGGCGTGCTTCCTGTCTTACCATAATAGTGGCACCTGGTAGATGTGTGTATACGGCGAGGGGAAGTTGGTGGAAGACGTTTGGTGACGGTGGCAAGGAAAAAAGAACAAGATTTATGGAGGAACATTGAGAAGAGAAAGAGGAAGATTGAGAGAAGGAAGAGGATCATTTGGGGAGGAAGATTGAGAGAAGGAAGAGGAAGATTAGGGGAGGAAGAGGAAGAGTGAGAGAAGGAAGAGGTAGATTAGGGGAGGATGATTGAGGATAGGAAGAGGAGATTAGGGGAGGATGATTGAGAGAAGGAAGAGGAAGATTGAGAGAAGGATGAGCACAATTTGGGGAGGAAGATTGAGAATAGGAGGAGGAAGAGTGAGAGAAGGAAGAGGTAGATTAGGGGAAGATGATTGAGAGTAGACAGAGGAATATTCGATGATGAAATAATGAAAGAATAGAATAGAATATGAAAGGTGGGAGAAAAGGAGAGTATTATTATTATTATTATTATTATTATTATTATTATTATTATTATTATTATTATTGGGTGTAAATGCATCAAGTGTTATTCAGAAGCCACGAAGGAAAGAAGATATAAAGGAAGGGAGAAGGAGAATAACTAGGAGGAAAGAAATAAGAAATGTGGAAAATGATGAATGTGAGAATTATGGAAGAGAGAAAGAATAAATAAAGGAAGAGAGAAGGAAATAAGAAATGAGGAAAATTATGAATGTGAGAATTATGGAAGAGAGAAAGAATAAATAAAGGAAGGGAGAAGGAAATAAGAAATGAGGAAAATTATGAATGTGAGAATAATAGGAGAGAGGAAGAAAAGTGAAAGATAAATGGTATTAGGAAGGAACATGAAAGGTATAAAGGAGTCACCTTGGTGGAGCAACTAGCGTGAAGGAGAGAGAGAGAGAGAGAGAGAGAGAAGGTGGGTGAAGTGGAAATGAGAGAGAGAAAAAAAGAAGATGGGTGAAGTGGAAATGAGAGAGAGAGAGAGAGAGAGAGAGAGAGAGAGAGAGAGAGAGAGAGAGAGAGAGAGAGAGAGAGAGAGAGAGAGAGCTAAAGTAGGAGGAGAAAAAACGAAAGAGAATTATTAGGAGGTTTGGAGAGAAAAGAGTGTAAAGATGGAATCGGAAGAAAAGGAGAAGGAGGGAGTGAAGGAAAATAAGAGAGGGAAGCTAGCAAAAAATGGTTAGGTGAAGAGAACGTGAGGAAGGAGAAAGGAGAGAAAGGGGACATGAAAGAAAGGAGGAGTTTAGTGGAAATGGAGAAGAGAGCGAAAGTGGCGATAATAATGGAACAAGAAGAAAGCAGGAAGGAAAATTAAATAAATATGAAGACAAAGGGAAAGTGTATGTAAATGGAGAAGAGAGTGAAAGTGATTAGATAAAGAGAACGAAAGGTGGAAGGAAGGAGGGGAGGGGGGAGGAGGTTAAGAAATGGAGGAAAGGGGAGAGGAAGAGGAGGAAGGGAGGGAGAAAAGGGGAAGAAGGGAGGGAGGGAGGAGGTTAAGAAATGGAGGAAAGGGGAGAAGGAGGGGAGGAAGGAAGAACGAGAGAGGAAGGAAGAAGGGAGGGAGGGAGGAGGTTAAGAAATGGAGGAAAGGGGAGAAGGAGGGGAGGAAGGAAGAACGAGAGAGGAAGGAAGAAGGGAGGGAGGGAGGATGGAAGGAAGGAAGAACGAGAAGGAGGGAGGGAGGAAGGAAGAAAGAAGAAGAGGGAGGAAAGAAGAAAGGAGGGAGGGAGGGAGGAAGGAAGGAATGAAGAATGAGAGGGAGGAAGGAAGGAATAAGGGAGGGAAGAGGTCAAAAGGTGGAGGAAAAGGGGGAAAGAGGGCAATTAGAACAAAAGAACGAGAGGGAGGAAGGAAGGAAGGAAGGGAGAAGAGAGGGAATAAGGGAGGTAGGGTGAAGATCAAGAGTTGGAGGAGAGGGGAAAGGGAGTGAGGGGGGAAGAGAGTGAGGGGGATTTTCAAGTATCCTCCTTCCCTCTTGACTTCCCCTTTGGCGTCAATGGCCTTTACGCATTTAGCTGCGAGGGAGGGGAGGGAAATGGGGAGAGAAGGTGCGAGGGAGTGAGGGAGGGAGGGAGAGTTGCTGCGATGATAGAAGAGAAATTGGGTGAGAAGGTGTGAGGGAGGGAGGGAGAGTTAGTGCGAGGGAAGGAGAGAAATTGGGTGAGAGGTGTGAGTGAGAGAGGGAGAGTTAGTGCGAGGGAAGGAGAGAAATCGTCGGTGAGAGGGTGTGAGGGAGAGTAAAGAAATCGGGAGTGAAATAGAAAGAGAAAGTGCAAGGAAGGGAGGGAGAGAGGGAGAAAAATAGGGTGCAATGAAGGGAGAATGCAAGTTACGGTTCGGTACGATAGGAAGGGAGAGTGAAATGGAAAGTGAGAGGTGAGGGGACACTGCATGGGAGAGTTGGCAGAGGTGTGTGTGAAAAGAGAGAGAGAGAGAGAGAGAGAGAGAGAGAGAGAGAGAGAGAGAGAGAGAGAGAGAGAGGGAGAGAGAGGGAGAGAGAGAGAGAGAGAGAGAGAGAGAGAGAGAGAGATTTTTTATACTTCATAATAATTCCCATGTTGAGGTTAATGACTTTCAGGGAAGGTTTTGTTTTTATTGAATTGGAAGGTCACTGATTCCTCCAAACTGTGCCACGAAACAGGTTCCCTATTAGTAATATTGAGGTAATTTGTTTTCTGGGATAGTTTGGAGGAATAAAAAACTTCCCAATTCACCAACCAAAAAGTTATTAATTAAGGGGATAATCTGTAAATCTGGAAGGAACAAACTTAATCCTCCAAACTATTTCCAGCAACAGGATACCATAATTTTTGGTCATCTGGTCCTGTTTCCTGGCATACTTTATAGGAAGCAAGGCACTCTAATGTACCGAAAGTATACTTACACCCTAAAGGGGAGATTCTTATGTAGGTAAATTGGAAGATCTCTTGATTCCTCCAAACTATACCAAAAAACTGATGATCCACTATTAGTACCAATGAGGGCGTCTGTATAGTTAGGAGGAATCAGCAGCCTTCCAATTTACCAACAAGAAAATCTCCACTTAATGTTGTGGGAATCCAGGTTTTATGTTTTGTCAAAAGTGGACAATTTCGGATAAAATTATAAAGATAAAAAAAAATTGTTCGTCATTTAATGGGAGAGTGTGTTTTGGGTACATTGGTGTGACTCCAGTCCTCCACAGAATGCCAAGAAACTGACTGGACCAGAATAACCAGATGAACAAAAGATAATGGTGGCCTGCTACATGAATTAGTTTGCATATATAGGAATCAGTTGCTCCAGATTTACCAACATTGTACAGTCGGCAGTATAAGTTCGCTTCCTTTCCCTCTGCATAATTATGTATGGGTTATAGTGATGTTGTAACACAATTTAAATACAGAGATGACCGATTTACTTCTCATGTGATAAATTACACATGTTGTTAGAATAGAAACTGGTTCAGAATGCAACTATCTGGTCATATTAACATTATTTAGTACATGAGATGGACGCGAATTTATGCTACCGGCTGTACTACCCTGCAGGCCCTTAAATAATTATGAGGCAACTTAGTGGTGAAATAGTTGTGGCTAGTAACCATAAGTATATTTATAGTACGTGTATAGTGTTTTGTAGATGATATTTTTGATTAAGGGGAGAAACTCGCGACTGACAGTAACTTGGGAAGACGAATGCAAATTGCTGTATATTTTACTGTAACTCTGTCAACACGTCTCTTATATTTATATCTCGCTCATATTTCATTCTATATATTTAATTATGTTTATTTGTTTTGTTTTGTTTTCATTTTCCTCTGCACTCCTTTTTTTTTCTCTCATTTCCGTCTATATACGGTACTTAATTTCTTCCCATCTTCCTTTTCCTTTTGCAGTAGCATAGGGCCTATGTATTTATTTATTCAATATCAGTCCCATTTTTTTTCGACTTTTTCTTTTTTCTTACTATATCAGTCTTTCTATATCAGTCATCCATTCTTTCGCTTCATCTTCCATTCTTTTCTTGATTCCTTATGCACCTTTTCCCTCTTCCTTCCTTCCCGGTGCTCCTCCTCTGCCACTCCTGCCACCCCTTCCTCCCTTCCTACCATCCTTCCATCCTTCTTCCACTTCCTCTTCTCTCTCCTTGCTTGCCTTGCCTGTCACGTTCATGTGTGTGTGTAGTGAATAGTCGCGGTCTGTAATTACTCTCTCTCTCTCTCTCTCTCTCTCTCTCTCTCTCTCTCTCTCTCCATTTTCTTGTGGCTTCCTCATCAACTGTGGGTTACGCTGGAGTGACAACATGGAGGGCGGGGTAGGGGAGGCAACACCAACATATTAGTGGTAACAATAGTAGTAGTAGTAGTAGTGGTGGTGGTGGTCGTAGTATGAGTAGTAGTTTTAGTATTGGTGGTGATGGTGGTAGTAGTAGTGTTGGTACCGGTAATAGTAGTATTAGGATGTAGGAGTAGTAGTTGTAGTAGTAATAGTGGTAGTAGTAGTAGTAGTAGTAGTGATAACACTATTAGTAGTAGGAGTAGTTGTTGTAGTAGTAGTAGTAGTAGTAGTACTGCAGTAGTAAGAGTAGTAGTAGTCGTTGTAGTAGAAGAGGGGGAACTAGCAATAGTAGTGGTGGTAGGAAATTTTGAACCTAGCTCGTGTAAGAATAATAGTAGACATTGTGAAGTAAAAGGAAGGCTGGGATTTAAAAAAAAAAAAATGATGGGTGAAAGGAAGGAGGGGGACAATTTGAGGAAAGGGATGGAGGGTAATGGTTGGGTGAGACAGGAAGGAAGAGAAGAGGAGTCACACACCGGCCAGGAAATACAGCAACATTAGGGGACCCTGTGATATAGTCAGAAAATTGGAGGTAAATGAGTCCTTCAAATGCTGCCACGAAACACCACCAATAGCCTAGGAAGGAGCGTGTTTCGTGGCATAGTCAGAAGGAATCAAAAGCTTACAATTCTCATACACGATCACAGGGTCCTTAATTAAGGGGAGATTCTCTTGGACGGTAAATTGGAGGGCTACTGAATCCTCCAAACTATGTCACGAAACATCAAATCCTCCCATTACTAATATTGAGTTGATCCGTTTCCTGACATAGTTAAGAGGAATCAGTAGCCTTTCAATTCACCAACAAAAGAATCTCCCCTAAAGAGAGTAAACGGGGAATAGAAACACGGAAAGAAAAAGTCAGTCAGTCTCTTTTTAGTCTAGAGGGAAATTGGGATGAAGAGGATAGTATACTTTTAATTGACTGGAGTGCCTTGATGATTCCTCCAAAATATGCCAGGAAACAGACCCACATGAAGAAAAATGTTGGTATCCTGTTGCCTGAAATAGTTTGGAGGAATCATTTGCTCCAGAATTACCACCCAAAACAATGTGCTATATAATACCCCCTTAAGAGGATAGTATACTTTTGATTCATTGGTGCGCCTTGATTCTTCCAAAGTATACCAGGAAACAAGACCAGATTAACTGAAAATAATGGTGGCCTATTGTTTGAAATAGTTTGGAGAAATCTGTTGCTCCAAACTTACAAACACTGTACTTAGAAGGCTGAAGTTCACCATAACTTTCCCACCTTAATTAAAAGAGGGTTGAGAAGTGTGTTGAGAAAATGTATGTTCTTGTGGTAAGGTTTGAAGGTCTCGTTGTGTTAAAATTCCCCATGAATTATCATAATTATTGGAAGCATTGTATACCAGCCTGTAACCATTATTCATGTGTTGGAGATTATTATTTTCTCATATTCCTCTCTATCTGTATGAGTGTCGCAGTTCACAAGTCGTGATATGTGTGTAGAAAGTGTACTTGGAGTGATACAGTCCCTGGAAATACATCATTACTGTATATATTACTTTACCATGACATTAGTATTGTATTTGGGTGAGATAGTTTGGTAGTGTAGTTTTACAGTAATACAACGATTTTTTAAGTTGAAATTAACATGTTATTCTTTTCTGGTGAAGATAATTGTAAAACAAGCTTGTTTTTTAAACACTGATGGTCTACATCAAATGTAAGTACACCGTACTATTTTGTACTACTATAAACCATGGTTAGAGCTGGATAGCTTGTGTATACTGCATTTCATGTAGCTTGAGGACACTAGAAAATATCATTTCATAACCCACACTACCTTTGGGAGAGTATTGACTAAGCTCCCCAGACAAGAAGCAGAAAAAGAAGAGAAGATGAGGTGAGGAAGTACGAGTCACTGAGGCGAGAAAGAACCATGAAGGAGGAGGGATGTGTAGCGTAGACGGAAAGGAAGCGGCGTCAGTGCGTCATTGGCCAGCGCCTTGAGTGTCTATAGTTCTTGAAGCGTCCACAACTCGTACCAAGTGCCCGCCAGGTTTCGTGCTCCTTGTTAAAGTTCATTGTGTTCATTTATACAATGAAAAACAAATTTAATGTTCAGTTTACAGTATTTTGTTTCGTGGGATATGTCTTTGATAGCGTATTATGTTATAGCTACCTGTGTGTTGTTTTAAAGTCATGATATGGTTATAACAGCCAAGGGTCCGACAGACAGGTCACTAAACTGTCGGTCTGGCCTATGTACAGTTGGCCACAGGAATTCATACACAGGCTATTTATAGAGATCATTATTCTGGAAATACAGCAGTGAATGGTCTATCAAGTGACTCGGTAACTGCAAGACAACAAACTTAATATAATTTTGTATTTCTGTTGCGTAGTCATCCATTTCCTATCTGTTGTAAGCCCTCGAAAACAACGGCGTGTGTACGAATTTTTGTGGCCGATAGTATTTATACAGACTCCCTCACCGAGTGTGTTTACCAGTATTGGCATCATGGACGAGTACGAGGATTGAAGGCTGTAAAGATGTTAATGGTCTCACAGTCTTACTCTCATTGTAATTGGTATTTTATATTTCTTGGAATGCGTGCAATCTATCTTATATATTTTTTTTTATCATATTATTATGGTAATGATATATAGATACATAATTGATAATAATATTAATCTTTTTCAGCAGGCTGCGTTTTACTATCAGTCCGTGGTTGAATATTATACACTAGGTATATGAATGAAGTGATATTGTCCTTCAACGTAATGAAAAACACTAGAAATTACATACTGAATTGTTTACTGATGTGAGCTGACATTCACAAAACTCTGAGAGCTCGTTAAGGGACATTTTGGACTGAAGAAAAGGAGAAATGATACTTTTTAGTTGTTGTGATGACATTGACCCTCATCTGCTCTCATCAGCATAAACATCCATTAATTAAGATATGTCTGGGGCAAGATGGAGAAAGGAAGTGATTGATGACGATGTTTTGAAGTGAACTGGTCAGATTTCCCACCCCTGTCCAATTATATACCATTGACTTGACATATTTTTTTTGCACACCACCATTTATATATATTTTTCTTTACTTTTTTTCATTTCTGCACACCTACCGAACTCATGGGTAGCTTATTTTCATTTCCTTTTATAAATATAGTTATGTAGGTTTCATACACATTTCCATGATGTAGACACAAATGGTTTTACTTTTTTTCCTTTAGTTCACCCTTCTCTTTCTAGCTTATGTTTGTTCTTGTTATCTGTATTTTCTTTTTAAATTAATTTCGTTTTTCTGAGTCTGTTTAGTTTTGAGCCATGCACCAACTGCAACTCTATATAGTTTGTATTTAATTTTCATGCAGCCTTAATTAAATATTCTCCCTTCACTGACTATTATCCTGTATTCGTTTTTTCTTTAGTTCCTTATCTTTGTTTTCCTGCACCTCCTCTTGTCGTCCTTTCCCTCATTCCAGTTTATTCTGTCCTTGTCTATCTCACTTTATTACTTTCTGCACCGTTCCTCTTCTCTCTCACTTTATTAATTCATTCATTCTGCACCCTTCCTCTTTCCACTTCCATTCTTTCTGCACTGTTCCTCTTCCTTCCACTACTAAATTCTTTTCTTACCCTTCTCCCAGTTCTCCCACCAGCATGTCAGACCCACACACCACTTACATCAATCTTCTTCCCCCCTCCACCACTCCACACGTCCCAAACATGAACTCAGATCCACTGTTGGACTCGGACCCCCTGTTTGATCCCTGCTGGCCTGAACTAATGGCCAGCTGGAACCCATCACAACCCGCCACCAACAGTCCCCCACAATCTTACTCAGACCCTTGTTGGCCCCAACTCAGTCCCCACTACTTGACACAGTTTGACCCATATTTGTCCCAGTTTGACCCGTATTTGTCCCAGTTTGACCCCTACTGGCCTCATTTAGACCCCTATTGGCCACACTACTCCCACGCCACCTTACCACGACTGGCTTTTCATCTCCTGGAAGTGGAGACGGAGGTGTTTGTGGCCGCTGCACTTCTTTACGCACTCCTCCTAGTTTTCCTTAACTCGCATTGCTCACGTATTGTTGAGAAGAACCCCAGGAAGTTCAAGATTGATGGTGGTGAACTTGCGTCAAGGAGGAACTTCATTGAACACACCAAGGAGGAGGTCAAGGTGGGTTAACAAATAATTACTCTGACTTATATACTATGACTGCAGAAATTTGACATATTGGTAATCGCTCCTTGTTAAAATCTTGCATAATAATATTATCATAATGTTATGTACAGCAATAATTCTAGGGTTGTGATTATCGCTGTTTTCCTATTAAACCTTAGGTTGCCACCAGTTACATTCTTCCATTATACCGTAAGACCATTGGGCAACATTTAATCAAGAGGGTTATGGATTTCTACTCTTACAATAAAAAAAAAAGCCTACATGTGCGACTCACACTTTAAAACTTGAAACCACTGGAACTGAGACCTGTACAGTAACACCTTACACCTTACAGCAGAGAGCCTAAAATTGAGAACCTCCAACAGCAGGAATCCTACAATTTAAACCACAATTTCTGATGCTCCTTATTCTCACTCATTTGGAGTTAGTCTGTAAAGTTTCCAAACATTTACATTACTTGTTATGAGGGATCAAGTCCATTGTATTCCTAGCTGCTCTAGGATCTATTAATATCACTAGGGTTTGCTACACAAGAGAAAATTAGACCCTTGGAGATTGCTGATGTACAATTTTTATTTCGCTACTGTAGTTTGTTTGTTTGTTTGTTTTTAAAGAGATTTTTTTTTACACTAGAAGAATTAGGATTTGAACCGACACTAAATCAAAATTACAGTACTTTACTGTTATGCATCAGTAACTCACTTTACCAACACACAGGGTTTTGAGTTCCAGCCCTATTAGTGGAGTTTCAACTAATTGTAATCAGAGCCATCTAGTTACCCTTGCAATGGTTCTGAGTCCCAGCTTTATCAGCAGTGTTTCAACTAAAGACAATCGGAGCCAACTAGTGAAATACCCTTGCAGAGGTTTTGAGTCCTAGCCCTATCAGTGGTGTTTCAACTAATTATAATGAGAGCCAACCTGTTACCCTTGTTACAGCTATTCTCTCTCCCACAGTCTATGAAAGAGCGTCTCAACTTCACCAAGAAGGACCGCGACGTCACCGCCAGACAGGTACCAGATCAGGCCACGGTAAATATGTCCTCACCTTGCACCACCTCCACCACAACATCCCTCACTCACCCTGTCTGTCTCACTTTCCTTTGTCTTGTCTCACTTATTTCCTATCAGTACCCCTAACCTCACCTCACCTTGTCTCATCTTATTTCATACATTTCCTGTGGCTTTCTTCCTTTCATTTCCTTCTCTTTGCCTCTTCTCACTTCACTTCATATCACCTCTCCATGTCTCTTCCCACTTTACTTCATTTCTCCATCATGATCTTACCTTACTAACACTAATAATACCTCACCATAGCTTGTCAAACTTTATGCTTCTCTTTATTTTTCCTGTACCAAGCTTCTTATCCATCCCATCTTTTTGTTTGTTTTATTTTACAGTACCATATCATATGTTGTCTAAAGTAACACTCTTAGGCTTATTACTTAGAATTCAAATAATTGAAGGTTTTCCACTAAAGGAATTAACCAGATTTTAAATACTGTTGGCAATTATAGATTGCTATACAGTACCAGTACCTGTGGGTAGTGTAATAATCTCATACAGGGAGATATGCCAGATCTGTATCAACCAAGCCTGAGAAGGTTATGTTTATTTTTATTTAAACTGTTAATTAGTTAGTATGGTTCACGTACTGTATCTTAAATTGTTTCCTTTTGCATTGATCAGTAATTTTCCGCTTCTTAGTTGGCAGGTGATTTTCAATCTCAATTTGTACTGTAGTATTCATTAGTATACATTATTTTTACCCTAATTTGGTAGTTACATGACATTCGGCACTGTCTCACTCTGAATTTTATATTAGTTTGTTTTATTCTTTCTTCATTGTTCATGTGCATGTCTACACTCTTGCATGAACGTTAAAGAAGATGCATCACCATTGCCTGAGACTTTAAGGGGAGAACAACTTTTTTGTAAAGTGGAGGGCTACTGATTCCTCCATACTATTGCCTGAAAACAGATTCCCTATTAGCAACATTTAAATCGGAACATTTTAGAGGAATCAGTAACCCTCTATTTCACCAAGTACAGGCTCTCTCCTTAACCCATGCTCTTTAGATTATGAACTGAAAAACAATACAATAATATAACATTGTGATTTAACTTCTTTATTTTTGTGTACACGTTTCCTCACTGTATATTACTTGGATTCTCTGCAGTGGCAAGTTTTGTGCAACTGTAGCATGAGTGTTGCTTATTCTTGTTACTGTTGCTTAAGGTGCACTGCTTAGATTAATGTCAAGTAATCAACAAAGTCAAGATGCAGTTGGCCAAGCTTTGTTTATGAATTAACAGTATGGTCTGGTAAGGGTGCATTGTTCTATATTTGCTGTCACCAGAGGCAGTCTCTCTGGTTTGGGTGTTTGTCTGTTATTTGTTTGTGTGTTTGTTAGCAGGATTAAAAAAAAAAGTGTAGGTTTATGCATAAGTTTAACCAAATGTGAGCCTTGAAACTGGCAATTAGTGATTAGATATTGAGAAAGATTCACATCTAGATTTGGATCCAGGTTTTTATATACTGTATAATAAGCTAGTACTGTAAAATGGTTAAGAATTAGGTGAAAATATTGTTTGCTTCTATAGACTTTCACAACTTCAATAGAGGCAGTGAAATATTGGTGAGGTGCCCATAGACTTTCACAACCATTTAGAGGAAGTACAGTCATGGACATAAGTTTCAATACACATATGGATAACTCAAACAAGTTGCCGATTACTGTTTTCAGTTTCTGATATGATGTTATTGTTTTGAATAGTGAGTAGCTGCTTGTAGTACTTATAGAAATTTTACTCAGCTAACGAACAGAGAGAAGCTGTCAAGCATTTACATGAATCACCCCAATGTGGATGTACCTGTAGTCCTGTACTGGACTTAGCTTGGTGGAATGTTTGCAGTCAAAATATCCTCTTGTTAATGACTACTTTTATACTTGTACTGTACTTGATTTTGAGTCTCTGTATCCAACCATTATGTGAATATAAGCCCATCCACTGACATCATTATCATCAATACCCCATTTCCCTTTTTTCAACGGGTGAGGAGGCTCTAGCACCAGTACAGGACCCCTGACAAGCAAGGGGTCCAGCTCTAAGGCTATTTAAACGTTTAGTGGGGTCATTGTTAAGAACGGGGTCCCCAACCCTCACTTCCTCCCCTGTATCGTAGAGGATACGAGGCTGACTGTACCATTGCGAGAATGGCGGGTGATAGGGACACCACTTCCCTACACCAATTACTAAGTCATAAAAGCACTTCTTATAGATAATTGGTTGTAAATGGGGATTTAAAGGTGCTATTGGTGTAATTATGTATAAGGCGGCGTCTACACTAGGGGCAATGATGCGGGTGGTGTAACGTTGCGTTGTGTTGATGTGCAAGACAGTTACGCGGCATGCCCCCAGTATCGTACGTCTGCCACCACGCAGGCAGCCAGTGTGCTTGTGTTGGTGTGTTTGTATACACATACACACAAGTTTATTTGTAATTAATTTATGATCTAAACCATACTAAACTCTTGAATTTTGTAGAAGCAATGATCCATTATTATTATTATTAGAAATAATAATAATAATATTATTATTAGTGATCATGATTATTATTATTGTTAATTCCCAACAGCATAATTATTTGCATTATCTGACTGGGAGTGAGAGGAGACAGGACATTTATAGATGCTTGTACAGTTAGCAGCACATAACATGGTGAGGAAGGAGAATGAAACGGCATACATCCTCTCCCAACGACACGCAAAGCGTGACTGGCGTTCCGTGACTGAGTCCGCGCTCCCACCCAAAAATGCCCACTGGCTAGATTCACTTGGGGAGTGTTGCCAACAGCCATGGGGGCACCAAATCCAGCTCCCAGCAACACCGCCTAGACTCATAACCCTTAGTGTGGACGCGGCTTTATGTATATTTAATGTAACATTTCTGTGCAAATAAATGTACAAACTATGGAACGACTTTCTCCTTTGATAAGTTACATTATACAGTACTGTATACAATTGAGACAACCTGTGAATTGGAATAGTAAGATTGAGAACGGTGTGGGAGGGAAAGGAGAGAAAAGTAAGAAACTTAGGCAAGCAGGAGTGTTGCATACACACACAGACGATGATAAAGCTCTTCTGCCATGGCCGCTATTGGAGGAATTTCCAGAGGAAGTGGGAAGTGGAGCATCAGGGCTATAGATAGAAAGAAACCTAGAACAACAATAGAGACAAATCCATAAATCTTATGGAGACTGTACAGTATAGTCACTTGCAAGATGTTTTTCAGTACTCATAATATACCGTACTTAATTTAAAGCTGTTGTAAATCAGTATATGCCCTTGTATTTTATGATATGTGTCTTTAAATGCATTCAGAAGGAATGGACATACTGTACCTTGACAAATTTATGGCTTGGAGATTACTAGGAGTAAAGTGCAGTGTGAAAATGTGTTCATTTAATTTTAATTACCGGTACTGATTTAGTACGGTTAAAATCAATTAGAAGCAGGCAGGGAGCTATTAGACTATTTATTTACTTTACATATTTGTAAGTTAGTAACCATTGTAAAGAGAACACACAGTCACAGACTACACACATTTTATTCACAAGAATCATTTGTGAATTTATACTCCTTCCACCTGAGAAACCCCTTTTATACTGTGGTTGCAGCCACTGTACATCTTCATATTTTATCAATGCTTGTTGGTTGGCAGGTGATGCAGAACTCGTGTGAATCTCTGTACATTGTGTTTTGCCAGTCATGTACACAGTATATCTTTAGTGTACATTGCATGACTCTGTAGATAGTAGCAGTGACTGTTGATGATGTAGCATTTTAAAATATTTTGGCAACTTTCCAAGGGCTTTATTCTGCTTTTTTATAGTATATGCTTTGCCTTTTATTTATGTACATATGCTTTCTCTTAGTTCTTGTTTCCATTTTACACATTTTCTTTTATATTATGTTAATCTCTGTGGTGATCTCCTCAGGTTATATAACAGCATTTGTGTATATTATGTGTTGTGTTTGCAGCCACTGGAGGAAGGCAGCCCCCTCAAGATGCCTCAGGTAGTGACACACGGTGCCACCCGGTACAGCCGCCTGGTTAATGAGGCAGACAGCCCCAACAATGAGTTCATCGAGCGCACAATGGTACAGCAGCAGGTCAGTTGCTCTATTACTTGGTTACAGTTGACTATTTTTCTTTCATCAAAACTTGTTATATTTTTTAGACAGTGATACATAACTTCCGTATGATCTTAGCTATCCAGTCTCCTATTTACAGTTTGTATAAACATGGACCTGATTGGTTGAAAATGAATTGTGCCACCTTCATGTAAAAATTTTGTGTCGTCAGATGATGAAGGAAATTGATGTAGCCTTGACAGATGAATAAAATGAAATGAAGAAAACAACACCTTCATGCCACCTTAAAATCCTGCTGGCACCAAGAATTTGTTTTTTAGGAGCTGAGAGGGAGTTTCAAATCCATAAATTGGTACTACAGTATACAAGCCATAAATAAATTTTCAGCACTCTTACAGAGCGATACATTTTGCCACACCAAACGAGGCATTCTGAATCATGTATTCACACTGCATGTATTCACACTGCATGTTGTGAAAAGTATCAGAGCAAGGGGTACCGAAAAATATTTGAAAGCCTGTACATCATTACTCATCCCATCCAGGTTGTCATTTTCCTTTGCATTCTTTTTCCAGGTCTCGTCATCTTGCAGTTTTCCTTTCCTGTATATTGTGAAATCATATCACCTGTGTTTACTGTCTTGCATTGGAGTTGTATTATTTCTACTACTACTGTATCTCTCTTCAGATGATAATGACACAGCAGGATGACCAGTTGGACCAGATTGCCTCCTCTATGGGCACACTGAAGACTATGTCCCGTCAGATTGGCCAGGAGGTTGATGAACAAGCTGTGTGAGTAGCCTGGTTTGCTGTTGACTCAACTTGTTGTTGTTGACGTTCTCCCGGGGCAGAGTGGCCTCCTGCCCTACAGACCCCTGGTACACTGTGGTCGCAGTGAAAAAACTAATTAAAATAAAGGAGGGGCTGGCCCTATATGCCTGGGCTACCGAAGCACATCCCAGGGAAATGGGACCAGAGCTTACTGGACCAGGGAGTCTGGAGGGAGGGAGATTGAGGGGAAGGTCTTTGATCCCACAACCGCTGTGGGCCCAAGTCCACGTTACCACAAGAGCTTCAAGTGGGCCCGCACCTTCCATGAGACCAGCCTTGAAGGGACCATAAGGGGGAGGGAGTTTACACTGCTGCATGCAAAGGGATAATGTACCCCCATGTGCTGGCGGTCCACACAGCAGTGAAAAAAAAAAAAAAAGAGAGCCTCCGGTTGCAGTACACCTCACGTGGATTTTTAATCCATGTGGGCAGATCTCGTCAAATCCACTAGAAAGTGACCAGATCCTACAACAATCATTATTCTAACCCTGTGGGAGATGGCAAATATTCACAGAGAATAAAGTCAGCCCCCCTGGGCAGATGTTGACTCATGTTGGTGTGTTCATTGTGTCAGTCAGTCTTCCTGTGATGCAATTCTTTTCTTTGACCTGGTGAAAATTACAATAATGTTCTCATCTGTTTTTTATTTGTGCAAATTACACCATATGTTTACTGAATTAGATAACTCTGGATTACTGTATAAAAAAAAAATGTCTATTTTAAGGTGATGCCACCTGAATGGGAACCGATACATTTTTGCCATGTAGAATTAAACTTTATCATCAGTTAGCTGTAAAAACAGTATGACAATATCCCCATTTTTTTACATACCGAACCGGTATATACTGTACAGTATTCAGTTTTGAACATATTGTACATTAAAGTACTACAGATCTCGAGTGAGAGTACTAAACTCATGATCTCCTTTCCCTTCAGTAGAAAATTATTAATGAAGTTAAATTTCCAGGATGCTCGACGACTTTGGCCATGAGATAGACCACACACACAGCAAGATGGAGAACACACTCAGTAAAATGGCCAAGGTCATGCACTTGTCTAATGGTAAGTACTGTATAAAATCACAAGATACTGTCCGGAAACCAAGTACAGTATGTAAACACTGTTGGCACCTTCTGGCAAAATTTCTGTGAGCAAAGACTTTGATGAAAGACAGTATTTATGAATGGAAAGGTTCAATTTGTACTATAGTCTGTGATAGGTTAACATATCCCAATATCGGTTATTACCATGTATCTATCTATCTATAGCTCTGACACCTCGTTCCCTCCGGGAACTCTCCCCAAGGGGGTGGCCACGGCAGAAGTGTCTCCAGTTCTCCCTGTTTCAACACTCCCTCCTTACTTGGTCAAGCCCTCCTCTGCCCCTCACGTTTCTCTCCTTTTCCTACTCTTCCACTCTGTTCTGCCATCTAACCGAAGGTCTTCCTCTCACACCAGGTCCCACAACTTCACTTCCATACACCATCTTTACAAACTCCTCACCTTGCATTCTCTCTACATGTCCAAACCACCTCCGTGTATTACGCTTCACTCTCTCAACCACCCCACACTCAATACCAATTGCCTTCTCACTCATACCACATCTCTCATACACACTCTCATTACTTTCTCCATCCCACCTAGTGAATCTACATGCTCCTCTTAAGTAACTCATTTCCATAGCACCTATTCTAGACTGATGAGCCCCACTCCATGTCCATGTCTCTGACGCATATGTCAGTGTTGGCAGGATTATACTATTTCTTAGTCCCCTTTTCACTTTCATACTCACACTTCTACCCTTCATAATCTTCCCCAGTGATCCTATGACCTGTGTATCCCTCATTGCTCTCTCCCTAATTTCTACTTCCATACTTCCATGTTTACACAGAACTGTACCCAGGTACTTAAACTCCTTCATTTCCTCCATCCTCTCACCCCTCAGAGTTATCTCACACTTAATACCAGTTGGTACTCCGACTCTGTAAGGTGTAGCAAAGTCAATCACTTCAGTTTCTGCTCTCTCAGATACCATCACCTTACTTTTACCCACATTCACCTTCAGTTTCCTTCGTTTGCAGACAGACTGAAACTCATTCACCACTCTCTGTAACTCCCTTTCACTCAGCCATCAACACAGTGTCATCTGCAAATAAACTTGCCACCAAGGACCAATTTACTCCATTCAGCCTCAACTTCGCCCCCAGGCCATTCACTTTGGCTTTCATCTCTCTCATACAACCATCCATATATATATTGAACAGCCATGGTGACATAACACACTCCTGTCTCAGCCCTACACTAATATTAAAACTCTTACTTAGATCACCATCTACCTGCACACATGCATTTGCATCTGCATAAAAGGCTTCAATGCCTTTCAGCAAAGACCCTCCAACACCATAAATCCTCAACACCTCTGTCATAGCTCTCCTAACAACCCTATCGTATGCCTTCTCCAAGTCCATGAAGGCAGCATACAACTTCCTACCCTTCCCAATATATTTCTCCACTGTTGATTTTAATGCAAATATCTGGTCCACACATCCTCTACCCTTTCTGAACCCTCCCTGCTCCTCACTAACTTTATTCCCTGTTACTTCAATCAGTCTTTCAGTAAGAACCTTCCCATACACCTTCCCCGGTACACTAAGAAGGTTTATTCCCCTATAGCTACCACACTCATCCTTACTCCCCTTCCCCTTATACAAAGGCACAATTATGGCTCTCCTCCAATCCTCTGGCACCTCTCACTGCCTCCAAGCCAATGTGCATATAAGCAACATCCACTCCACCACTACCTCCCCCCCACACTTTAACATTTCAGCAGTTATCCCATCCACCCCCGGTGCCTTTCCCATCTTCAACTTTCCTATTGCTTTCCTAACCTCTTCCCTTCCTAAATCTCCCTGTACACCCTGTCGTCTACCACCTACCTCCATCCCCATGCATGTCACCATGTACAGTATTTTATATCCATTTTTGCAACTGCTTTAATGACTAGCTTGTACCTCCCATATTACCCTTCCCATATACACATTGAACATGAGTGTTGACATGCAAGATGCTCATTAAATTATTCTTACCAATATATATTTTTTGTTGCAGACCGGAGGCAGTGGGCGGCCATTGGAGTGCTCTCAGGGGTGCTAGCTGTTGTTGTCATCCTCTATTTTGTACTCTGAATTTAATTTTGTATAAAGTTTTGCCACATAATATATCCTGGAGGTAGCAGTAGAGAGACAGGATTAACTGCTTGTAGAATACTGAAAATATGCATTTTATTTAACTTTGTACAGTATTTAGAAACTTGCAATATTCCTTTGTGACATTGAGAGGAATGATGATTAATTACTATATATCTTTGTAAAGTATCTGTACTCAAGATAAATCTTTTTTTACTGAATACTATTACCTAGCTGTAGAATTTGAGGAATTCACATGAATGGTAAGAAGACTATGTGTGCTGTGAACTACCTGTGCTTTGTTAAATTACTTTTTTCTATATGCACCATTCTCATTTTTCCTAATTAGATTAAGGAATGGGAATAAAAGGGTTTTGCGAGTGTGTCTTTCTAATGTTTTACATATGTGTACAGGAAATGTACTTGTGTATTTTATGCATACATAGTATGGTTTGCATTATACAGCTAGAATAATGCCATACTTCAGCTAGGTAAGATTGATTGATCATATGAGGGAATGACAGGTAATGGGTATTGCTGTTTATGTGTTGACTTGATCTAATTTTCTGGAAGCTTATTGTTTTGTTTTGTTTCATTTTTAAGAGGCTTTTACCAAGCTTGTGTTAGCCTTCAATTATTTGCTGATGGTATTCAAAGATGCCACCAGGAAGCAGCTTTAGAGCAAGTTTTACAGCCTTATGGCTATACTGTTTCTAACCCCATTATCGTAGAGAACCCCCTAGAGTTTCGGGGTTAAGAGGCTACTTGTATCACTGAAGTTGTGGGTGATGGGGTTACCATATCCCAACACCATAGATCAGGTATTTTTCCTGAATTATTCATAACACAAGCTGTATAAGATAGGATGATGTATCCTTTCTGTTTCATCTTCCTGCACATTTCAGTTCATTTCCACCACAAACTTTGCTCTCCAGAGGCTACTATATTGAGTCAGAGTTGGACTGCTTGGATGTGATTGTTGAACTGCATAAGTATGTTCTTAGGATTGGAGTGATATTATGCTCAGATTGGCTTTGCTGCACTTTTGCCACTCCTGTTCTGTTTCACATTATCCTTCCAAGGCATACTCTTTCTCAGGATAAGGATGGCAATAGAGCTTGTTCATGATTACTTTATTACTCTTCCTCATTTGTCTCTCACATATTCCATATTTCTGGAGAATATTTCTTGCTAACATATAGCAATTATTGCTTGTGTAGTCTATTAAAATCTTGTAGGGAATATCTGCAATATGATTCTCAACTTTCGCAGATTTTGTGAACTAAATTTTTCCCCAATATTATATCATTAAAGTATATGAAGGAGGCAGAGATTCCTGAACCATGTTCCAACAGTTCTAATATTTTACTTAATTGTGAATATAATTTAAGGCTTACTGCTTGGCAAATATTAAACAAAGCTGATATTCAGCCAATATAATTCATAGTACTGTATTGTAGTGGAAAGGATCATAGGTTCACTGTGGATTATCAAGTGTATCATTTCTCACATAACTATATGTTTACAGTACAGTGCCCTCAAGACACACAATGTCATATACCTTCCATTCCCTTTGCTGGAATATTTATATATATCCAGTTCCTGTACAGTATACAGATGGTGACTTTCCAAAAGCTGACCAACTTGAAAACTATTTATACTTTTTCAGGCCATAATTTTTCTTATGTACAGCATTTTCTAGCATAAGAAAAATTTAGCTTTAGTAGAAAAACTAATGTATATGTTGCAATGTGCTGTGGATGGTTTCAGCGGTTATCATTGAGATATACGAAATATGGATTGGACGGGCAAAATCAAACTTTGAAAGTCTTTGGAAGGTCATCTTGTATTACCAGTTAATCTGAAGGTGTTTAATTAAAGGGATATATTTTCCTATTGTTATTATTTTTATTATACAGTATAGACTAAGGTGTGAATTAGAGTATCGTACTGTTGAGTTAACCTAAGGCTTGATCATCCTTCAACATTACTCATTGATAATTTTAACAGTCCATAATGTTGTGTTTTTTACCATTACTGTATTATGTATTTCTTTTTTGAGGTGCATTCATTCAGCTCTTCTTCATCAGGAGTTTTGAGTGACTGTAGAGTTGTGGCCAGATATTTATGACCACCAAGATGCATATATTTATACTTAATTAAAACATGTAGCATGGTCATAGTTACACCAATTGCTGACACAAAGTTGACTCCCTCCAACCTCGTGATTTATTTAGGCTATATTTAGGGTGAGTGTGAGGTTGCCACACACACAGGTTGAAGAAATAAAGTTGGCCATGAAAACGTCCACAAGAAGACCCAGCCACATGGTTACTTATTGGGATTATACACTTTAGGTACATTAAATCACTTTGAATTCTCCAAAGTATGCCAGGAAACAGTACCAGATTAACAAAAATAATGGTGGCCTGTTGCTTGGAGTAGTTGGGAGGAATCAGTTGCTCCCTATTTACCAACACTGTACAGTACTATATCCTTAACGGGAGAACCTCTTTTTGGTAAATCAGAGATCTACTGATTCCTCCAAACTACTGTATCCCAGGAAAAAAATCATCTCTGTGTTACTAATATGGGATCTGTTATGTGGATTAGTTTGAATGATTCAGTAGCCCTCCAACTTACCATCAAGAGTTACCACTATTAACCCATGAATAATGTGGGATCCTCCTGCTACATTTTAATTCATCTGGGGTGAGTCTTAACACTATTGTATGATATAATATTATTAGCATATGTTTGTGGGTAAATTGCAATGTGTGTTAAGATTTATGTGCTAGGGATGTTTGTGTCTGAAAAGTCTGCTGACAGTACAGTACACTAGTTAAAGAGAAAAAACAATTAGATTATCATTAAATAGTATATTGTTTGAGATTTAATGTTGATTTAGATTTAAATACTGTATTACAGTTCAAAAACTGGTTCATAACCGATAATACAATGAATATTCAATAGTTTCAGAAAGAAAACTTCATGGATGAATCTTTTGACAACATTTTGTCATTGCTTAGGGTCAAAGACTTCTGCCGTAAGTAGTCATGTCACACAAATTTTGTCATTAAATGCCCTTCCTCATATGATTTCATCTTACAGTCTGTCTGAGAATTCCATATTTTTCAATATCTGTTTATATTGGAGTGAATTGGGAAAGTGTTATTGTTATTATTATTATTATTATTATTATTATTATTATTATTATTATTATTATTATTATTATTATTATTATTATTATTATTATTACTGTTATTGTTATTATGTTTCAGTGAGTTGTTATCATACCAATATCATAATGAGGAACTCATCCCAATATTTAGGCATACTCCAAAACATTCCCCAACTTACTGTTGTGGTTTATTCACTATTAAATTTTTACCAGTTAGCCCTTACATGTGAAATGGCTGACAAAAAATGTAACTGAAGACTATATCTTTCATTCACTTTTACAAACGCTCACCATCATTTAGTGTCATACATAAAAAGATATCACTAAAAACTGACCCTCATTTCAGATACAAAAGGATTACTCTAATTGCATCACACAATCTTTCCATCACTAACAGAACATCAGCCCTCATAATCACAATTGTCATATGCTTCAAGTAAAGCAGTCTTTGCTCAGACAACACAAGAAAACTAATTTAAAGATTACTTAGTGTATTGATTTGAATTTTCTGATGCAATTATTCAATTTTAAAATAGATTAATTATGTACATTATAAATTAAGACAAGTTGTTATTATGAAATATCTTTTAATTGTGTGTCATTACATGTCTTTGTCTGTTGCATTCAGCAAACATACCGGTATTTGTAGCTAGTTTAATTTGATGCTATTTTGTCACCAAATGTGTACTAGTACTGTAAATATATTTTGAAACAGTACTTACTAGCACCAGTACTGTAAAAGGAATGCAGCTGATTTTTTAAACAAAGGGGCAGCATGTACAACTGAAGTGTCAAGGAGTAGGAAACATAAGTTGGCTGGTATTTGGAGAAGTCTGTTATGGCCATGGCATGTTGCATCAAAATTTGAGTTATGTACTCATAATTTCCTTTACCATTATTACAATATAAAATTTGCAAATGGTAATAAACTTTTGAAATATACTGTATGCACAATCTCAGGTTTAGCAAATAAAGTTCTGTTGTGAAATATGAAAACAACTACTGTAAATGAACTGAATGAATGATTCTGATATTTATAAAAATATCTATTTCAGATTTAGGTAATTTATTGCAAAGTACTGAACATACTATATATTATTAAATCCCATAACGACAATAATAATTAAGATTTTGTATCTACAAATTCCATTGTCAGACATCCCATGAGAATTCTCAAAATTAATAAATTAATCATTTTATCTTAACTTCTGCCAAACCTACTAGAACTACAGAGAATGTCTATAGATATGTTGGTGGAAGAGTGGTGGTAGCTATGTAAAGTTGTAGGACAGAGTTTTATATAACTTCTAATGAATGGGATATGACAGGTGCCAATCACATACTGTATAGTAAGCATTTGGTTCTTTTTATTTATCAGAGTAAACATTCCATAGTGATATGCTGCAACATTCTCCATATTTTAGTACCATACTACAGGTGCACTGCAATTTGATGTGGCAAAATGTTTACTCTGAGAGTCGTGTATAATTTCTGAATTTATTTACTACCAATAAATTATTCTGACCCATTTTGCAATCTGTCTGTTACACAGCCAGACAATAACACTTCACTATAATCCATCAATTTTATGAAGTCACTTAGGATATGGGCAGCTAAAGAATGTAAAGAATGTGAAAATACCAAATCCTTATCTCTAAACAATGTACAGTATTTCATACCTTTAGCTATTATATATTTCTAAATCCAACACTGAGAATATCGTGATGGGAGTAGACACTCTGTATTTATGTACTGGATTCTGTGAGAAAGAGCTTCAGTACACAGAAGTCTCAATGTAGTGTGTTTTTCATTCACCATCAAGGAAGCATCTCTTTCACCTCACACATGTTCTACACAACCAAGCAAAAAAATTATTTACAATGTAAATAAATTCCTCTTGAAGAAACTGCAAATATTTGGACCATTATGAGATCCCTCAAAAACAGATGCTGAACTGCAAAAGCTGCCAATGATAGCAAAAGTACAGTAATCAGAATTTGCTCCAAAATTAATAAAGTTAGTACCACACAAGATTCACTAGAGGATGCTACATTCTTGTCACCAACAAAAAATTGCCCCACAACTGTTATGAATTTTGATGAATTAGACAAGTGTATACTTTGAAGAACCATGTTAGGATTCTATGAGAGCAAATAAATCCTTACTGGGAAACCTCTGTAAGAAAATGCACCGAGATTTTGCCTCAAGGATGGTGTGGATAAAAATCAAAACAAGAGGTTAAAGTAGACCATCTTGCATTTAGAATATTGTTCATTCATATGAAAAAAAGAAAACATTGACTTTCCCAGTTTACATGTGGCAACATCACTAGCAGTCCTGGTTGTGAGGGAGCCACACCCAAAGGGACTTCATAAAATAGAGAGATTATAGTTACGTAAAATGTCAGTCGCTCAATTTGTAATTGGACATGACATTGATTATAGGATGCTATCTAATATATATGACTTTTTTACAATTATATTTCATGTGATGTTTGTGTAAGCCTAATGAATGAAAAAATTTAGTAACATAATAAGTACACTGTATATATATTTATATTTCATTATGGTATCAGGCCCAAGATGGAAATTATAATATTACGTAGGGTATAAGTAGACAGTCTTTTAACATAAAATATTGTGGAAATTCAAACCTATTCGGATTCTATATTCCCACTCATTATGCTGTACCATATCTATCTTCTTCATTAAGTGTTAATGAGTGAGGTGAAATAAAGTGTACGAGAGGCTTAATATTCTTATGTAGAGATGAAGTATGTAACTCTAACTTCTGCTTCCAAGACAGTTTTATCTTGCATGTCACATGATTCTTCAGCTTTGATACTTAATATACTGGACATTATATCCTCTAAGAACCTTCTTGTTATTGTAATAGATATGAACATGCTATACTGTACTTGAGAAAGCCATACTGATATCAACATGCTACTGTGACTATTGAGGCTGTTATTATATAAAATTAATTGTCCTTTGGACTGGACAAAACCTTCAAATGCCAGAAATTGTGAGTTCTGTCCAGTGTGTAAAATTTATGCAGATCTCTTATTTTGATTGTACATGATATTGTACATTATGAATAATAAAAAAATGTTCTAATAAAGATGATGTATCAGTGTCATACAGAAGGTAAGAATGCAATTGTTACTGCCTGAGAGCGGTAGAGAAATAAAGACGAATAAACTGGTAGAAATAGGAGTAGAGTTGGGGTAGTACGTTGGTGGCTGTGTTGTTTGTGTGCTCCAGGGATGGTTACTGCTGAGCCTCAGCCTGATACAACACTAAGGGATGATAGTGACGATACTCACATGTGGTGGGGCCAGAGAGAAAGTAGAGTCTGCTGCACACAACCATCCAGTAAACACTACTTCACGCCGTTTTACAATATACAATATAACGTACTAATACAACCCGCTACAAGTAAGTTAGAGTGAGACACGGAGGATGTGATATACCTGGATAAACAAGGAATTACACATGAGATGGAAAACCAATATTTCTCCTAATGCCATTATAATAACCTATGGATTTAGTGACAAAATGAACTGTATAGCCAACATAAATATTGATCCCTATATATTCTTGCTTGACAGGTTTGACCCAACATTCTAAAATAAAGAAATATCGAGTCGAACTGTGAGGTCATTTTTAATCTAGCCCAGTGAGGCGGCTAAAGCAAATGTGTCCCAAGATATCACTAGAATAGCCTTAATATTGTACAGTGATTTGGATTTCACAATCTGCTCTATTCTTGAACATGAGAGATGCCAGCAAACATTTTAATGATTGATGACAGGAATATGAAAGATGCGGATGGAGTCATGTGAAGGATTTGAATAAATGATGATTAAGTTGGAAAGTAACACCCGCCAAACTTTTCAGTCCGTTTCCTTTTTGTCGTCAAGAGTTTAATTAAATAATATATGTTTGATACAGCCATGGCTGAAAGTCCATGAGCAGGGGGTGGTGCAAAGCCACAGCTGATACTGGGCAGAGAGTTCGAACTTGTTAAGTTTCTACACCCCTCTGACCATAGAAGCTCACAACTGAACCAATTGTTAGTACAGTAATGTTATTTTGGCACATCTTTTGTTCTTAAAATTACAAGAGATAGTTGTACGTTCATGGACTTTCGGCCATGGCTGTACAGTTGCCCAAGAAAAGACTGCAACCAAATTTGGTGGTGTGTGGCAATATCTGGCAGCTGCTCCAAAGTAAACGCGTATTTTATCAATGGATCACGCAGAACCTATAACCTTTGTATGGATGGATATTATTGGCTTCAGCTAATTACATTCATCCTTACAACTATAGGTTCTGCGTGATCCATTAATAAAATACGAGTTTACTTTGGAGCAGCTGCCAGATATTGCCACACACCACCAAATTTGGTTGCAGTCTTTTCTTGGGCAACTGTATGTACATGAGAGCACCTTGATTCTTTCATAGTATGCCAGAAAACCCTCCTTTACTTTTATTTTTTTTTATTTTTTCACTGCGACCAGAGCGTACCGGGGGTCTGTGCCCTGTGGGGCAGGAGGCCATTCTGTCCCAGGATAATATGACCCTTTCTACTCTCTTGTGGTACTGTAGTGTCCTTCTGTTCCGTTGAAAGATATTGCATGCAAAGATATATATAATACTTTGAGGGTTGGGCCGCCCCTTTGGTCCCGAGAAAATATCATTCCTCTCTTCAAATGTCTCTACTTTCCGTAATTCTTTAACCTCCTTTCTCCTCCTCCTCCTCTTTTGTGGTACAAGGTCTTTCTCACCTAATACAGTCTTCTCTCCTCCACTTTATAATTTAATCTCATTCTCAACATTATTCTCATCAGCTAGAGAGCCAATGGGGTTTTATTAGTAATTTTATGAGTAATAAGAGGGGAGAACCTACGTACTACCTATGGTACCTTGATTCCCCCAAAGTATGTCCGGAAACAGGACCGGATTTACCGCCACTACTACTCTACTACCCCCTTAAAGTTAACGTGAAAACTGTTTGTTATATTTTTGTTTTATCTAGGAGATTTGGGCATGTGTTAATAAATGTGTGTAATGAATATAATTATCGATCTTGTCTCTCTTTCTTGTAGTAACGAAATATTTTGCTATATAAATTTACGAGTTCTTCGTAATGGATTTCAATCAGTCTGGTCCAACATTCAGAGAGAGAGGAAGGGGAGAATAACCTCGCTGGTATAACAGAGAGAGAGACTCGCATGTGTAGGCCTACCCAAACTATTTTAACATGTCAACAAAGTAGGGGGATCTCACATACACAGTTATAAAGAGAGTGAGGGCAAAAGTAAATTAATTGGTGGAAACTGAACACTATAATTATATAGGTTCCTTTGCAACCAAAATATTCATACATTTCACTTGGAAAAATTGATAATGTCGATGAATCGATTCCTTGATACACACACATCCAAGGAGGAGGCTAAAGACACCAACCGAACAGGGCAGTACTCCTAGGGTGGACGCTGGACTGGTGATAGGGAGGGTTGGAACTCTTGTTTCACCTGTCTGTCCACCTTTGCTGATCTTTTCGTGTCTCATGTATACTGAAAGTAGTCCAACATACTCTTAAAGACATCACTCTATTTCTGTTTTCACAATACAAACAAACACACAACTCACCACACCCCTTTGTCCAAGTTATCACCTCACAAAATTAAATTAAACATGATGAAAACTCACATCAAAGCCTTGGAGGCCCCACTGACTCGACACATAGCGTTACTACGGGTATCACACCTGCACATTTTAATCTGTCATAATATCGAACTAAGGATTTGTCCATCTTCTAACTATTCCCTAACTATTCCATGGTGTCCTCTAATCAACTAAAGTTAATTAGAGGACACCAAGAAATCTAAACGGAGGAAATTTTTCCTAAGATTGGAGGTCAGTGGACGGGGGATGAAAGACGTTGTTCGTTTGATAGACTTTTAACAGATCCCCTTTTCCCTTTCAGGACCTATAGTGTAGTTGTGGGCTCTGAATAAACAAAATTCAATATTCAATCAATGTGATTTATTTTTCATTTGCACAATTATTATATCTTATTACAGCACTCTAATTGTGTCACGTAGTATAGGTTTGGTGGTAGATCTCCATTCGTTTCTATAGGCAGACAGAGAGGTTGATTATGGTTGATTGATATTAGCCATGGCTACCTCCTGACGGTAGCCATGGCTGTGAGTGTATGTGTGTGTGTGTGTAAAACTTGTTATTTAATGGGTGAGAGAACAGTCGTGGTTGCTGGTGTAAGTAATAACCGTAGTTTGTATTTAGTCAGTGATGTGCGTGGTCACTGTGGTTTGAGCGGAGGCAGAGAAGGCTACAACGATTACAGTATTGTAAAAGAGTACTTAGTGTGAGTATGGGTACAGGAGCATGTAATAACTATAATGTGTTAAGTTGTGCAGGTGTCAGTGGGTGTCCATCCGATTGAATTGCTGGTAATATGACCACTGTTGCCATGGCACTCACACACAGCATTTGTACCATCGCTCCTCCCACTCCCTCGGTCCCTCCTTAATATCAGTCTCTCTCTCTCTCTCTCTCTCTCTCTCTCTCTCTCTCTCTCTCTCTCTCTCTCTCTGTGTGTGTGTGTGTGTGTGTGTGTACAAGACTCCTGGGTCTGTTTAAGGTACCCTGTGATGTAGTCAGAAAATTGGAGATAAATGAGTTCTTCAAATATTGCCACGAAACACACTCACTTACTTAAGGGGGAAGTTTTCTGTTAGTAAATTTGGAGCATCTGAATCCACCAAACTATTCCAAGCAACCGAACACCTTTATTTTTGTTAACTTGGGCCTGTTTCCTGGCATACTTTGGAGGAATCAAGGCACTCCAATGTACCAAAAAGGAATTACCACCTTAAAGGATCTTGTTTCGTGGCATAGTCAGGAGGAATCAGAAGCCACCATGTCTTATACACGATTACAGGGTCCTTAAATTAAAGGCGAGAAACTTAATCTTGTCAGCAAACCGTAGGGCTACTGAATCCTCCAAACTATGTCACGAAACAGAAGATACTCTATTTGTAACAACGAGGTAATTTTTTGTTTCGTGAGGTTGTTTGGAGGAGTGAAAAGGAAACAGAAGATACTCTATTTGTAACAACGAGGTAATTATTGTTTCGTGAGGTTGTTTGGAGGAGTGAAAAGGAAACAGAAGATACTCTATTTGTAACAACGAGGTAATTTTTTGTTTCGTGAGGTTGTTTGGAGGAGTGAAAAGGAAACAGAAGATACTCTATTTGTAACAACGAGGTAATTTTTTGTTTCGTGAGGTTGTTTGGAGGAGTGAAAAGGAAACAGAAGATACTCTATTTGTAACAACGAGGTAATTTTTTGTTTCGTGAGGTTGTTTGGAGGAGTGAAAAGGAAACAGAAGATACTCTATTTGTAACAACGAGGTAATTTTTTGTTTCGTGAGGTTGTTTGGAGGAGTGAGTGAGTAGACCTTCAGTTGACCCAAAAGAACTTCACCTGGTAAATGAAATCCGGTGCAGAATTAGGTCTTCTTATTCTACCTATAATAAATCTATGAATACTTTTCCGAGGTAGTACTGTGGCTATTAATATCAAGAGTGAGTACCATGACTATTACATTTAATATTACTATTATTTTTAATATTATTTTTGATTACCCTTACTATTACAGTACTATTATTAATACTTTTATCATTACCATTACTACTACTACTATTATATTTATGCTATTATTATTATCATCCTAAATGAGTACTATTAAGCCTATAATCATAGTATCAAACCTTTTAATATTAGTTTCTATTAACTTATCCCATTTTTTACTAAATAGACGATTTTCTTTCACCAAAGTACATTTACAGGCAACGTTATGGAGATTAATTACTGAGGATGGAAGACCCTGTAGGTACGGTAGGTCGAGGGAGAAGGTCATAAGAAGGTGGGACAGCAAACACGAAGAAAATAACAAGGGGAGGATATCTTGTTGGTATATTAATTGAAGGTCATGTGATTTCCTCAACTATATTATACCAAGAGACAATCTCCCCCATTAATTGTTACTTTTCTCTGCACAGCATTGGAGAATTATTAATCATTAACCCTTCAAATTTATGAGACTATCCCTTAACCTTGTTCTTATTAGTTTCACCATTTAGCTTATTTTGTGGTCAATTCTAGATGACTTTATCCATCTTCATAATTGTTGTCCCACCTCTATATCACATTCTTCCTCGTCCTACCATACCTATACAGGTTCTGCCAGGCATTAGGTGGTTTTCGTTCACCTCACATCAATCAATAACCGTAAATGTTCTGGTATTTGGAGCACATTTGTACTGTATTGTAGTACAATTATCCCTAAGCTTTTGGAAAGAGTCACTTCACTCTACAAATTATCCTTTCTTTTTCTCCTCTATCACCTTCTGTCTCGTCTTACATTTAGAGTTTACAAGGCCTTTATTATTCCTCTTCACTTCCTTCACTTTATTTATCACTTCTATCTCGTCCTACATACAGGGTCTTACAGTCTTTCATTATTCCTCTACTCCTCCTTCACTCTATTTATCACTTCTGTCTCGTCCTACATACATGGTTTTCAAGGCCTTTATTATTCCTCTTCACTTCCTTCACTTTACTTATCACCTTCTATCTCGTCCTACATACAGGGTCTTCAAGGCCCTTGGACGGTATTTATTATTCCTCTTCACTTTCTTCACTTCATTACTTTCTTTACTTCTGTCTCATCTTACATACAGGGTCTTACAGGCCTTGGGAGGTATTTATTATTCCTCTTCACTTCACTTTACTAATACAATTCTCTGTCACTTGGAACACCATGGGAGAGTAATATGGAACGGAAACACAACTTCCTATAGCATAAAACTGTCGTCATATATTACACCGGTTTCATCATTATTTTAATGAGGTTTGAGGGCTTCCTTCCCCTTTACTTCCGTTGGTCCTCTTAATTAATTATTATTCTTTCAACAGGATGAATTATCTAACCCAATGTTGTTTTGATTCTTGATCATTCTTTATTTGTACATCATATTATATAGTCAGGTTTGTAATTTTATTTTGATACTTCCTCTGTTTAATTCCTTCTATCATCCCTATGTTTATATCTTGGTGCCAAAAACTCCCTATACGCTTAGTACCAAGTTCTAATTATAAAACAGTAATAACATATTTATCTATTAATTGGTTGGCGTGACTCAATGGGTTCAACTAACCTGAGGGTCCACTCCTATTACTATTATTTCTTTTTAACTGCCTTGGTAGTACACTTTAGTTTGTTACAGTCAGATACATAATGTAACTATTATTTCTTGTTGACTGCCTTAGTAGTACTGTACATTGTAGTTTGTTACAGTCAGATACATGATGTAACATAAGGACTTAGCTGTTAGCCTCAGGGATAAAATCACTAAAAGATTCTTTCTGATGCTTGTCTTGTTGAAGGTCACTTGGGTACATGTGTGTGAAAAGAATGTTTGTATTGAAGTGGTTATAACTTATAATGGTTATAACAACAGTGGTTATAACTTATAATACATGTAATATGATATAATATAACACTTTTATCTTTGTCCAATTCATTATCTTTTAATTAACAAATATATTTCAGTGGGGCCTTAAAGCACAAGAACCTCTTTTATTATAATGGAATAAACAACTCTCCAATGTACTTTTAAAAATTAACTTAAAATTATGCACTTAAAACAATGCACCTAAACCAATGCACCAAAAACAATGCAGCTAAACCAATTATAACCCTCTTGGTTTAACGCCAGAATAATCTTAGGTCAAATCGGTTCATTCAAATCTCTCTCCATCGCTTTCTAAAGGATTATAACAACCAATATCAACTCCACACTGACCATCAAAGAAATAATGTGAAGTTATCTTAATGTGGTCAGATTAATTCACATCTGTGTTTACCTTTCAATTCTTAACTTCTCTCTTTTCCTTTTCTTTCCTTGGTACTTGTTGTCCCATTTCTCTATCATCTTCTCCTTCGTCATACTGTACATATCTACAGGGTCTTCCAGGCATTGGGCAGACTTCCTTCATCAATCAATTAATCAATCTTGCTCTCTAATGGATTAATAAACAAACAATATATACACGTCACTGATCATCAAAGTATTGTAAAGTTATCAAAGTATGGCAAAGGTCACACGTGTGATCCACAAAACGTTCACACACTCTGGTTGATTACTGGAGGGTGAGGCCAACTTGGGTGAGGCCTTCCGCCCTTCATTCACGTCAAGAAAATAATAATTTATCTCGCACGTCACGTCCTCTCTGTGTATCGTTTGGGGGACAATTTGGGTTATATTAGAATAAGAATGTGAGGATGATTGATGCCTCCCTATATACAACATATATTCTGTTTCAAATCAGAACTTCTATTGTTTTCACTCACTTATCCGACCCAAACTTGTCTTTTGCTTCATATTTAGTGATTCTTTATAGTCTGGTCTACTTCCTTTTCTCAGTTTCACTTATTTCCACAGTTTCTATTTATGTTTTATTACCACATAATTCCCTCGGACGTGTTGCTAGTTCTTAATTAAATAAATAATAATTAATTATTTTACCTCTCCATGATTATTAGAGTTAGGAATCAGACCTCAAGACCATCCCTTTGTCCAGGACTTGTTGGGTCGCCTCCAGCGCCGACTTATACCACTTCAATGGCTCACTAACAACTCCTCGGGCATCTCCATCCCAGTAACCAGGACCATCTATATTGTTGTAGTGTAGAAATATAACCAACATATTTACATGCACATCTCATGTCTTAAAATAATATACATGTATATTACATTAATTAGCATTTATCAGTATAAAATAGTTCAAACTATCAAATCTACAACTACAAGTGGCGTATTTTTCCTCTAAGTTTTAAATAATCTAATTTGGCTACCGGCCACCGTAGCAAGTTGCTGGGATGGAGGGCGAGCCTCCCTTCACTGAGTGTCCCTTGTGTCGAGCGCCTCGTGCTAACACTATAGAACACTATTGCCTAGCCTGCCCCACTGTCCGACACTTGCTGCCCCGGGGGCATATTATCCAAATCTGGAAGGGTATATGTCAGTGCTTGATTTGGTTAGGTTAATGTTAGGTCCAGTTTCGGTTAGGTTAGGTTAGGTCAGGTCATGTTAGATTATGTTCAAAATAGGTAAAATAAGCTGGGAAAGAGAATGAAACTATTTCAAAGATTATCCCATGGTTGGTTTTATCGTTATAACCCAAATCACGTTGGAAGTGGTTAGGTCATGTGTATAGAAGACATGGGATAGTACGAGATACACTAGGGTGGGTAGCACATGGTACAAGAAGAAGAGGAAGGCCTAGGGAGACGTGGGTGAGAACAATGAGGCGGGAAGCGGGAGATGAATGTTGGGGAGATTTGGAGGAGTTAGCTCAGGATAAGGTGTGGTGGCACGAGTTCATTGAGGCCCTATGCATCCCCGTGGGTGCTACAGGAAATGATTGATTGATTGAACCCAAACGTTATTCTCCTTCCAACCACTGTGATTTTGGCCCAGCAGTAAGCTGTGATGCCACGTAGCCCGCCAGACTTGGATAATATGCGCCCCGGGGCCTGCCACTTGATGTGGTTTGTTGACACCTGCTGAACCACCAGATTTAGAGGAACTTCTGGTACGCCACCCTCGTTTTGGTGGATTTAAGTAGATCATAATGTAAATATTTGTCTGAATTCTCGTGTTCATTCTGTTATGTTTTCGTGATGTGTGTGTGTGTGTGTGTGTGTGTGTGTAGTCATTGACTTTTCATGGGCCCCGCCTATCTTTATGTTTTGTTGTCTGTCTTTTGATTGATGCCACGGTGCAATGAAAAAAAAAGATGCTAAAAGAGGCAACTATACGTTTCATGCAAGTTACGTACTATATCTAAATGTTAAGGGTGTAATCTCTCAGTATAAGTGAATTTCAGGGCTACCCATTCCTCCAAACTATGCAAGAAAACAGCCTATTTCAGTATATATGTAGGGGGTCTGCTTAGTTCCATTACGTGGAGGAGTAAGTATCTCTCGAATTCGCAAAAAGAAGGCCTCGATAAAATTCCCATCAATAATCACACTTGGTTCTTATCGGTGGATTCCCCAGGAAAAATATTAACTCAGGGAAGTTGCTGCTTTACCACCTCCAGTGTGTGTGTGTGTGTGTAGAGCAGCAGGATGTACTGTACACGGCTGGCTAGTGACGTCATCAAGACAAGCCACCTCCCTTCCTCCCTCCCCTCCGTCTTGAGACTCAAACGTTGGTATAAATTGTCCATGCTTCGAGTGATCATCACAGTCACCTCACAACCCACCACGAGTCAGGTTATACCACTCACACCACAACTACAACAACTAGCACCACTCGTCTTGACACCACTCGTCCCCAAACTCACACTCGTCACAACAACAACAACAACGACAACCTCAATCGTCATCAAAATGGATTCACAGAGGAGATTTTTCGTGATCGGCAACTGGAAGATGAACGTAGACAAGAGTCGCATTGACAGCATTGTTAAGTTCATGACAGCAGCGTCCCTTAACCCTAGGACAGGTAAGTTGAGAAACAACAGTGAAAAAGCTGCCTTCACTCTCTCTCTCTCTCTCTCTCTCTCTCTCTCTCTCTCTCTCTCTCTCTCTCTCTCTCTCTCTCCAACAGTGCAGCAAATAGAATGATAGTTTGTATGTACAAAAACTATCTCTGTATGTTTATATTTCCCACCGTAATATATTTACAAATACTGAACATTTCCACATTGGTCGTTGAGTTGTCATTCATGAATTATGAACTGGTAACATGTCCCTCATTACAGTTCCTTAACACTCTGAAAGTATTGCGTTATATATTTCAGGGGCCTGTACTGTCAGAAAATTACAGGCTACTGATTCTTTCAAGTTGTGCTACAAAACAGCATCAATTCTGTAATGAAGTTTTCATTTCTGTAGCATAGTTTACAGTAATTGGTATTAACCCTTCATTCACAGGCCCCATCATGCAGTTACACTCCATATACAAAGTCATAATAATTTATTAACTTTACAGAGGCCGTGGTGGGATGCCCATCCTGTTACCTGTCCTATGCTCGTCAACAGTTGCCCAATAACATTGGTGTTGCTGCACAGAACTGTTATAAGGTTGGTTTCTAGCACTTTATGTCTTTATTATGATGATAATATTGTTATTATATTGTATTAACTCTTTGAACCATATGTGAGGAGACTCTATGTCTTTATTATGATGATAATATTGTTATTATATTGTATTAACTCCTTGAACCATATGTGAGAAGATATCTTCAATATTGTTATTATATTGTAATAATTCCTTGAACCATAATTATGTGAGAAGATATCTTCAACATTTAGTAACATCATCTAACTGTGTTGAAAGTAAAGTAGAGAATGGATCAGCCATTTGTGGAAGTTTTGGGGTCAGATTATGGAATTCTTTGATGAATGTTAAGATGGTTACAAAGTAAATCATGGCAATAGTTTAACAATGGTAAAATAGTTATATTATTAAAGGAGAATTATATATATTAATTATGGTAATGCATCAATCCATATATTATTATTCTTTTCATATAATTAATATTAATATTAATATTTCATTTAATTATAATATAATGACGAATGATATTTGTACAGGTGGCCAAAGGTAACTTCAGTGGAGAGATCTCAGCCGCCATGATTGAGGACTGTGGATGTGAATGGGTCATTTTGGGTCACCCTGAACGTCGCACCATATTCCATGAACCAGATGACCTCATCAGAGAGAAGGTGGCACATGCACTCAAGTCTGGACTGAAGGTGGTGGCGTGTGTGTGTGAGACCAAGGAGGACCGAGATGAAGGTCGTACTTGGCAGGTTCTTGAGGCCCAGATGGCATCACTGGCAGCTAGTGTGAGTGATTGGTCACGTGTGGTGATAGCTTTTGAGGCACTATGGGCCAGTAATACAGGTGTACTGGCTACCCCTAACCAAGTACAAGAGGTACTGAGCCAACTACGTCAGTGGCTGAGACACAATGTCAGTCACAGTGTAGCTGACACCACTCGTATTATTTATGCTGGCTCTGTGTCGTCTGACAACTGTCAGGAGATGGCCAGACTGGCTGACCTGGATGGATTTTTAGTAGGCAGTGCTGCACTCAGAACAGACATCATTGATATCATTAATGCAAGAGGTTCATACGTCTCCAGAATAGTCAATTTCTTCTCAGAACAAGAAAGATCTCTAAAGCGTATATAAATATTCCTTCATGAAAGAGAGTGAATAATTCTTAAAGTACCTTTGTATATACAGTACAGTAATAATGTTAAATTTGTTCTTATATTTTAACATATCTGTTTTAACAACAGTTTGTTATTGACTATAGTGAATGTCATACAGACAGATATTTTCCTACTCTTTTGTTTTAGCAACAGTTTGTTATTTTAAGGAAGTGAGAACTTGACCATAGCGAATGTCATACTGACAGATATTTCCTATTCTTATCTCTTGTAGTCAATTTGAAGAGCTACTGATTACTCCAAAACTACACACACTATTAGCTCAACATACGAGTGAATAAGGGATCTGTTTCTTATCATAATTTAGAGGACTGTGTATGTCTCCCATAATGCCCAGAAGAGACCACTGCCTCAAAGATTGGTGATAGAGGATGATGTACAGATCTGGGATGATACTTGATTGAAGTGAAGGTAACCCAAGACAGATTTAAAGAGGGTGAATTGGAGGGTTACTGAATCCTTCAAACTATACTAGGAAACAAAATATCTTAGGATGGAACATAACACCCCACTCTGTTAAACACACTCATCAACAACACAACAACATACACTCCAATAAAAACATTATGGATGACTGATATGCACACAACAACATTCACCAACAACACAACAACATACACTCTGTGAATGCCTGTCCAGGATCTATATAACACCCGACTCTATTAAACACACTCATCAACAACACAACAACATACACTCTGTGAATGCTTGTCCAGGATGTAGCATAACACCCCACTCTGTTAAACACACTCATCAACAACACAACAACATACACTCTGTGAATGTCTGTCCAGGATGTAACATAACACCCCACTCTGTTAAACACACTCATCAACAACACAACAACATACACTCTGTGAATGCTTGTCCAGGATGTAACATAACACCACACTCTATTAAACACACTCACCAACAACACAACAACATACACTCTGTGAATGCTTGTCCAGGATGTAACATAACATCCCACTTTTTTAAACACATTATGTAAGACTGCAATACACACAACCACAGTATACAGTATACTCTCATTAATGAACAGTATATTCTCATTACTGAAATATTACCTTCAGTGATGCAGCTGGACGGTGGAAAGGATGTGATTCATTATCATGTAATATAAGGATAAAAGGAGAACCTCTTTATGGTAAATTGAAAGCTACTAATTCCTCCTAACTATCACAACAAACAAATATCTTTAATGTTACTATAAGTTAATTTGTTTAATGACATAGTTTGGTAAATTCATTAGCCTTCAAATAATATTATTTACCAACAGCAACACACAAACCATATATTATATTTATAGATAAAGTATTATTTATATTTTGTTACTCAGGAATGATGTTTAGGATTCTAGGTATATGAATGTTGTATATGATATTTCTTATGTAGAATGTTACCAACAAATAAAATACTATATAATAAACACATGTAATTCCAGTGAACCTCTCACTTTACCCCTTAAGAATCATGAACCAGAATGCTCTTTATTAAATGAAGCAAATATGAATACCTTCTTATTGTATAATATTATGGTAAGTGTTGTAACTACTAACACAAACTTCCATATCCCCAATATCTAGCATTACCTAAAGGTGTATCAACGTATTATAGTGTTAAATATCTAAGCTCGCACTATCCCTCACGTGCTAGCAGCTTTGCTTGATAATGACCATTGAATACAATACAAATATAGTATATAACTATGTTACATTGGTTGTTTTTGTGTTACATCATTACATTAAAAAGTTAATCTAACCTTTAATGATGTTAATAATTGACACGAATATAAATATATAACTTACTGATGACCGGGTGTATTTTCATACTTTTATTAAAGATTCCACTCATCTCTCACTTCCTCAAGAAGAATTTCTCACCTCTCGTAAAAAGGCACCCTCTTACCCTCCTTAGTTCCCTCCTTACTGCTTCCCAAAAAGGGGGGGGGGGGGTATTGCCTATTGTAATATGGGAAATACTCTAAGGGTTTTGGCGTCCCTTCGGCCCCAGCCACTCCCTTTCTGTTCTTCAAATGTCCTTCTTTTCTTTCAATTTCCTTCCTGCTTGCTGTCTCACTTTTCTTTCACCCTTTTCTGGCGCTAAATGATCTTGCTGTTGCGGCGCCTAATATCAATCAATCTATCAATCCTTACTTCTCCCTCCCACCAGTAAATGTTTCAAGTGAACGTTGACAATGCTGGGTGGGCCTAAAGGGAGTGTGGCCAGCTGTATATGTGTGTGGAAAGACATGTGTGTGTGTGTGTGTGTGTGTGTGTGGAGGTAGACATGTGTGTATGGAATAGACATGTGTGTGTGTGTGTAGACATGTGTTGTGGTGGTAGACATGTGAGTATGGGATAGGTATGTGTGTATGGAATAGACATGTGTGTGTGTGTTTCGGTGTATGTGTGTATGTGTTGTGGTAGACATGTGCGTGTGTGTTTCGGTGTATGTGTGTATGTGTTGTTGTAGACATGTGTGTATGGGATAGCTATGTATGTGTGTATGGGATAGACATATGTGTATGGGATAGGCATGTGTGTGTGTGTGTGTGTGTGTGTGTGTGTGTGGAGGTAGACATGTATTGTGGTAGACATGTGTGTATGGGATAGCTATGTATGTGTGTATGGGATAGACATGTGTGTGTGTGTGTGTGTGTGTGTGTGTGTGGAGGTAGACATGTATTGAGGTAGACAAGTGGTGTGAGAGACAGGTAGGTATGGGGGGATAAACAATAGACATGTGTAAAGGGGAAATCAACAACTATTCAATTTTCACATCATCGCTCCGTTTTCTTTTAGACCGTTTCATGCGAGTGTTTTGCAGAACTAATAAAACGGGTGACTGTACATTATGTTATCGAAGTTGAAGAGGAACAAAATCAACAATGAGTGTGACCATTCATTGTGGTTCTTCCTTCACACATTTAGATCTATATATAAATAAGAGTTTCATATGGCTTCACTAATAGTTACGAAGAATAATTAAAAAATTTCCTATTTGAAGGTGAAAGGGACACTCCACTCATTAGTACCTGACCCGCTTCCTGATACAATATTGCTCATTAATTAATTAACATCACCTGACTTGGAATAGGTTGATGATGAGCTGTCACTTCCTTCACTTCCCTTCAATTTCATCATGTGTGTTATGGCTTCCTCTCAACCCAGCTATTTTATTCTTTCCTACTTCAACTTCCTTACGATCATCGTGTGCATGTGTGCCTATTTTCTTTCCTATTTCTCTTTTCCCATCATCATCCAGTCTTCTCTCCCGTCGCTTTTTAGGCTTACAAGAGTTTATCAGCTAGTAACCATTCTCTTTCTTATATTCTCCTTTCCCGTCGTCATTCCTATCACTCTTCTTTCCAGTTGCTTATAATTGTTGACAGTCTACCAGTGGTTACCAAGTAGAACAAATAATGGGGAAATCAGAATGAATGAGTGTGTTTTTCCAATACCAAGAAATGAATATACAGTATATAAATTATCATGGCATTATAAACAAAATACGTACGTAATTTTTGGAAGCCCTAATAAATAATAAACAAGCAGGTTAGTACAGTCATATCCTGTTCCTCTAGAAACGTGGGAAACGTATAAGAGGTTTATTTTTTATTTTATTTTTTATTTTTTTTTAGTGAAATTGAGAGCAACTGATTCCTCCTATCCTAACTGTGCCACATGACAGAGCCCCAACTCGAGTATACTGAAGTGGTCTATTTCCCGGCACAGTCTGTAGGAATCGGTAGTTCACAAATGCAGCCAAACGAAACTCCTCCCCCCACACCCCGTTTAAGTGGAAGTAATTACTGCATGCATGAGAAAGGTGGGTCAGGCTTGAGTAACGTCCTTGTGCATTAGACAAACAGGACGTTTACAGGACAGACAAGTACAGTAGTGGGAAAGACGATGAGTCAACAAACACACACTCAAACCTCACAAGCAATGTTTACTCCTGTACTCACAAGGTTTTCCCTCTTTCCATTCCTGTTCTTAATGAGGTTACTAAAGGCTACGTAGGGAACATGGGAATAGAGCTGGAGTAGCCTAATGATTCCTCCAGACTATACTGCAAGAAAGATCCCTTATTAGTAATATTGATATTGTTAGTGTCCTGGCATAGTTTGGAGGAATCAATAGCCTTCTAATTCACCAACAAGATATATAATCCCCTTAAGAGAAAATAATCTACACGTGTTAATTAAACCTACAATGGATGACAACAGAAAATACTTCAAATAATTTCCAATGACTCTGCTGTAAAAACCGTGAAGGACAGTAGTACAGTACAGTACATAATATATCGTTCGTTCGTGCGTTGGTTAGTGATTGCAGAATAATGGTTTGTTTGGGCATTACGTTATAGATGGCCCAACAGTACATAACATACATACGACATTCACACACTATTTTCATATAATTATTTAATAAGTGATGGTAAATATGGCTAACAACTGCAACAAAAACAAGCAAACAAACAAACAAACAAAATATCACCAACACCACCAACAAAAACAACAACACAAACAAAGCAAATACAAATGCAACAACACCACAAACAACAACAACAACAACAATGGAAGACAAAATACAAGTCCCAAGTCATATGGGACACTTGTTGCTTTGACGTGACAAGAAAAATACACAACTAGAGTGATGGTAAAAACAGTAAATGTACGATGAAGCAGCCAAGGTTCATATGCCGGTGGAGGAGATAGTGGGAGAGGAGGTACGGATGGATGGATGGATGGCAAGCTCTGAAAGTCCAACATCAATAAAAAAAAAAAAAAAAAAAAAAAAAAAAAAACCGAGAGATTGGTTCGTTGTGGTTCTTCCTTTACATTTCAACACGATCAAAACATCAACATAAGCATAAATATAAACACAAGCAAATAACATAAACAACAAGAAATGAAGAAACGAGAGATAGGTGTTGAAGAGGAACAAAATAATCAGCAGTGAGTGTGACCGTTCGTTGTGGTTTTTCCTTCACATTTCCCCATGAGTAAAACATGATAAAACAGTGAAGCAGGTGGCGACTAATTCAGAACGACTCTGACGCTGCGGTTTAGTTATAATATAAGTTAAGGTGGTAATTTTTTTTGGTACATTGGAGTGCCATGATTCCTCCAAAGTATGCTAGGAAACAGG
This sequence comes from Petrolisthes cinctipes, assembly GCA_033782935.1. Taxonomy (NCBI): domain Eukaryota; kingdom Metazoa; phylum Arthropoda; class Malacostraca; order Decapoda; family Porcellanidae; genus Petrolisthes; species Petrolisthes cinctipes. The sequence continues at coordinate 144,039 of JAWQEG010001836.1, forward strand.
ACCAGAAGAGCAAAAAATAATGGTGTTCTGTTGCTTGGAATAGCTTGGAGGATTCAGTTGCTCCAGATTTACCAACACAAAACTACCCCCTTAAAGGAGTCTAACTCTTTGGGATATCGGAGAGTTACTGAGTCCTCCAAACTATGCCAGAAAACAGACCAGTTAGTACAGTACCAGTAAATGAGTAGCGGGATCTGTATCTTGGCCATAGCCGGACAGACAGACACACACACACACACACAGACAAACAAAACTCTACTTTATATACCATATATAGATAGCAGTGTGTGGAAGTCTAAGAAGGCTCCAATTTTCCTACAATAGCTTACTTCTCTTAATATGTTTACGATTGCTGTTATGGTGTTCATTTCTTTACATTTACAATAGTTGTCTTACTTATTACAGAGGACAAACCACAACAGCAGCCGTACAAAAAATGTTATCATTGACAGTACACCTGTATTCCTGGTGTACTGGAATGGTTGGATATTTTTCCCAGCCCCCTATGTCCCTGTTCACCTATAGCAGTGAATAGGTACCCGGCTGTAAGGGCGAGGATTGCAACCTTGTAGGCTGGGGGTAGATAGACTGCAAAGCCAATGTTATTAACTTATTAACAATGGAGACTGATATCCTGGAAAATATTCCCGATCCATTTTCCAATATTCTTAGCCTCTAGCAGTGTTAACTTGCAATGTTCACATTTAACCTGCATATTTGTCATTAATTGATTACCTGTATGATTTTTATTCTGCATTTATCATTATCATTGACATCAATAAGGATAACACTAGTTCTATAAAAAAAATAAAAAAAGATAAGTTAGGTAACACATTTATAACTAAACAAACTAAGCACACAATAAATACATATGTATATACAACAATTTATTTATTAAACGTTCAGGGCTTAAAAAATTGTAAACTTGTAGAAATAGAAGATATGGTAGTATTTTATTCATGTTTGTTTTTTATTACTGAAACACAACAAAAGATAGATTAGGTGAATCTGAGAGATGAATTAAATTCGGTAACTAATATGAGAGAGTTGGAGGATAAGAAGGGGGAAGGACTTATGGTGTTACACAGTAGAAAAACAAATGTAAAAATTGACAAAATTGAGACACAGAATAGAGACTTGCTACATACTTTAGCAGTAAAGATGGGAAACATTAACTTTCTAATTATTTTAGTATACTTTTCAGTCAGCGACCGGTCAAAAAACAAGAATATGAAAAATTAAATAAACAAAATAATAAGTACCAATACTTCTGTTTTAGTGGTACCGACAATTGTGATGGGAGACTTTAATAGCCATCTAGGGTTTTTAGGAGAGCAAGACATTAACGAAAATGGAAGAATGGTGTTGGAGATGATGGAGGATAGCGTTAAGATTTGGGCAAGTAGGGTGGTTGAAAAAAGAAGAGATAAAAGAAAAAGTTCGTGAATGGGATTCCAACAATTGGCGTAAAGAATTACAAGAGAAAACAAGTCTAGCTATATAAAGAACAATGAAAAAACAAATAAAAAGCGAAGAAGAAACATATGACAACACACCTGCATCAATTCTACTTTTCAAAAGCAGAAGTAATACACTGCCCCTTAACGATAGAAATAGGTTTGAGACTGGATAAGATACAAGCTGCCCAATGTGTGACTACGAATTAGAGAATATAGAATATATATTAATCAAGTGTCCAAGTTATAGAGAACTAAGACCGGAAGAGCTGAAATTGCCAGAAAACTATAATGAAAATGACATAACAAAAATTGTAGGAAATTTCCTTTTCAACATAAACAGTGAAAGAACTAAAGACATTCTAACAACATTTTGGAAATTACACACTAAAAAAATTAAAGAAAAAGACCAGCCACAGCAAAACCATAGTGCATAAAAGTTTTAGAATAAGACCGTGTCCATAGACGAACACGAAGGGGTATATCCGATGTAAAGGATGTGTCCCCAAATATTATCTCATCTGATCTGATCATTATTATTGTCATGACATGTACTATTAAAGTTTTTGTCCCTGTTCTCCTTTTTTTAATATTAATACCATTGTTTATCTTATTTTACTGTTATTAACTAGATGTCATCACTTATCTACCATCAATATCCATTTCTGTATAAGAGGATGAGGGTAACTCTTGTGCCGCGTGGTACAGGGGCACACACATATTCAAAGATGTAGCACCACTGTGATTATTTAGCTCGAAACAATCTACGTGTGTGAAATGTAATATCTTCGATGCACTAGCAAATGAAGTGAACTTTGTTGCTTAAGGAACCAAATCACTTAAATCTCTTAAACAAAACATGTGAGCCCTTGTACCACGCGGCACTGCTGGCGACTGTACAGTCGAAACTGACCCATTAGTTTCTTCAGATAGTCTTGTTGTTCATGTCATTCGTTCCTTCTCATTTCGTTTGGTCGGTGTAATATAAGTTGTGATGGGTTCTTTTTCTCTGACGGGAGGAGGTAATAAACAAGGCAAGCAATCTAGGAACTACAATTTTATTATTATTAAAAATGGAACACTACAGAAATACGATTTAAGAACATAAGATATATACTATACAGATGTTGTAGTTCTTCCTTAGCGTCTTCTTGTAATAAAGGATAGAGGATGGATATGTGTCTGGTCTGCTACCAATAAATCGACTTGCCAGGGGTTCTTTGGTGTGTAAGGAGGTCCTCCTGCTGTTTCGTCTCCTCCAGCCGAGTGAGTGAGGAATCAGACAGGGCGGGTTCTTTCTCTCTAATTCTTGCTTGAGTATCTCGCCATGTCGATCGAGTGTCTCTTCCTCTTTTTTGCACTCGACTTCTCCTGTATTTTCTAAGGCTGAAAAAAAAAAAATCTCAACCTTTATTACCACACAACTGCTGCAGACCTGCAGGGTGTCTCAAGGAGAGAGGCCGTATGTTTTTATTACGTTGGCTGCTCAGCAACTTCTAATGGCAAGTCAGGGCCAGATGTAGGAATGGACAAAGAGGGAAGCTGCACAGGGGTCTGCATAACCTGAGGGCCTGCACATATTTAATGTGAAATCAATATTTTGTAAAGATTTGGATCACATGGTAACGACAGCAGTAAATTAAAGTTACAAGGGGCCTCCACAAATACAATGTGAACTAATTATTTTGTAATGATTTTATAAAGGCAGGAAAAACTCCATTAGTCAGGAAGTCCTTAATAAAAGGTAGAAAGCATGAAAAGAAATAGTTACCATGGTGAGACTTTTGTTGGTTACCCATTAATCTATGAACCATGAATACTTTTGATTGAAGGTAAAACTATAATCATAATCATAAGTTTAATTATTGTATTTTTGTATTTATGCAGAATTTACCTGACCTTAGATTTACAAACTAATTGGATAACATTACTAGTGTAATATATTACTTTGCTGACTGTATACCTCATTTACTTATTATTTTATACTTCATTTACTAATTGTATGGGTTACCTAATTCATTTATCATAAGATATGTATATATACCATTGATTGTTGCTGTAATTACTTTAATACTTTATACTGTGAGAAAAGAACCTTTATCCAGACATGTCTTAACCTGTCTTAACCTAACCTAATCTAACCTATAAGTGGCTACATACCGGCCATATATATGTCATCCCCACCTGGAGGGTAACAAACCCAAACACCTCTCGGTTTGAAAGACAAAAGCGTTGACCATTATTCTACGGGATATATATATATATATATATATATATATATATATATATATATATATATATATATATATATATATATATATATATATATATATATATATATATATATATATATATATATATATATATATATATATATATATATAGGACGCTTCCATACACATCAAGAGTCTAATATTATCCCAAGACTCTGATCCTTGTCTTGGTTCGCCTTCATGACTTATTAGCCTAGAGTTCGATATTAGTTCTCGTTGTGTTCACACATTGTCCTATGTTTTTTTTTCTGTTATCCCATTTTCTTAAAGCTCTGAGCGTACCTTTGGTGGCAACAACACTCCAGTGGCCGGATTGCTGTAATAAGACAGTGAATAAATACAAGGAGACAAGTACAATATGAAACTATAAATAAGAGCATTATAAATGAGGCAGTCCATGCCCACACAATAAATAACAACTATGATAATTAATTCTTGGGATACACTGAAATTAATACAGGAACGTTTCAAGATTCAATAATCATATGACTGTGGAAATACCCAAAAGTGATGGGAACCAAGGTCTTCGAATCGTGACACAATATCCTTCAGCAAAAGGTCATTAATATGTAGTCTGGTCTCATGATATCAAAAGTCAAATGCGATGGGAACAAGGAGTTGCGAACCGTGACACAATACTATTCAGCCAAAGGTCATAATTAATTAAGTCTGGTCTCATGATATGTGTTCTAACCACCGTGGAACGTTTGAAGAGGATGTGTGTTTCTCTTGATAAATTATATTACAATTCCGGCCTCTGTTGACGCACGTGAGTCAGAACTAAAGTTGGGAAGTCAGAGTAAGTTTTGTTATTCATAATGTTTATATCCCTAATCTCTTCTGAGATTAGGGGATAATATTTATGTTTTACTAGCTGGGGTATCCGGCTTCGCTCGGGTTTATATAAAACGGATGCCAATACTTGTTTTCAATTAAAAACATACTGTTCAAAACATATAGAGCTTTAAGACTTCTCAAACATTTGCACAGTGTAAGCTGATTAACTTAATTTGTCTAATGCAATAAAGAAAGACAAATCACGTGCCAGGACTTGTTTGTTAAACATTGTAAATACATGTACACTATTGTACACTATTCACAGCCTTTCTGTGTAAGGCTTAATTAAGTGTAATTCCTAATCTAAGTTTGTTTAATGATTTGACCTCATCCTCTGTAAATTTTTTAGAACATTTAATTCCATGGACTTGTTGCACAATGTTGTTAGGTGTAAGACATTTTACTAATTTGATCATTGAAGACGATATTTGAGCACAACAATACTTATACCAAGATGTTGCTGTGGTAACCATACACTGTTATACTAAGTTTCCTATCCTTGCCAGTATGTTTTGTTGTATTTATTAGCCCATGTTGTTGTTGACCTAACGTTGCTCATTTGCTCATTGAAGATGACGTTTGAGTACAACACCGAGCCCTTTGTACCGAGCCCTTTGTATGTTATTGCCAGCACGTTGTGTGGACCTTACTGGCTCATTTAGGCAGGTTTAAGAGCATTTTGTTCATTATGCTCATTTGCTCAGTGAAGATGACGTTTGAGCACAATACCAAGCCCATGTTCTTCTTCGGGTAACAATACCTCTTTGTATCAAGTTGTATGTCATTACCAGCACGATGTGTGGACCTTTTTAGCCCATTTTGGCAATTTTGAGCTCATTATGCTCATTTGCTCATTTAAGTTTATGTTTGAGCACAACGACACATAGCCCATGTTCTTCCTCGGGTAACAATACCCCTTTGTGCCAAGTTTCAGGCCATTCCATCCACCAACAGTATTCGCGGCCATAGCCGGACTGACAGACACACACACACACACACACAGACAAACAAAACTCTACTTTATATACCATATATAGATAGCAGTGTGTGGAAGTCTAAGAAGGCTCCAATTTTCCTACAATAGCTTACTTCTCTTAATATGTTTACGATTGCTGTTATGGTGTTCATTTCTTTACATTTACAATAGTTGTCTTACTTATTACAGAGGACAAACCACAACAGCAGCCGTACAAAAAATGTTATCATTGACAGTACACCTGTATTCCTGGTGTACTGGAATGGTTGGATATTTTTCCCAGCCCCCTATGTCCCTGTTCACCTATAGCAGTGAATAGGTACCCGGCTGTAAGGGCGAGGATTGCAACCTTGTAGGCTGGGGGTATATGTGTTGATATAACAACACTGACTGCCTTAATAACCAACACCATGAGTCGATAGGCATAAAGACCAAAATCTTCTTGTGATCTCATTTTTCCATCCCTGGCATTCGAGCCCCCCCCCCCCCTGAAGTATGCCACGAAACAAACTACAGTACATGAATGTTACTTATAGGATATGTGTTCCATAACATAGTTCGAAAGAATCAGTATCCCTCTAATTTATCAACACAATATTCTCTCCTTAACGAGAAAATTGTGTGATAACTTACCCATCATAATTTACATTGCACGGGTTCAAGGTATCAAGGTAACTCTTTGCAAAAGTAATACACCAATGTGTGTTTTCCAACTTCTAACTGCATAGTTAATGACTATATAATTATTATTTATTGATAAAAATAATAAGACTGTATAGACCATGATCTAATACAATTTTGATTTTGCTGTTCTAAATATATACACCATTTTTAGTAACAAGAAATGTAAAGTTCTGTCATTGATATAATATGTTGTATGGGTGTCGACTGCTGTGGTTGTCGTGGTAATTTCTCGACTATCACGTTACTGCAGCTTAGGAAAGTGTTCAATATTTCGCTGTTTCATTGATGCTCCGAACTTTGTTCAGTAAGCTTTCTGTTATCTGAGTGTGTCTGATTAAATTGCCTTTTATCTGGCAACGACTTTGGCTAACTTCCTAGTCAGAGATTATGAATCACGAGTGTATGCCTATGTGCATTTCAGAAATGAATGTTAATGTCATCAGGACACAGAACTGCCAAATCCAACCTTGGCTAACAAGATTCAGCATCAACGACATAAACGTGCCTTACATACATACACACACATATATATATATATATATATATGCGTAAATCCACAAGGAAGGTAAAATAAACACGGAGTCCCAAGCGCTTTCGTGTATTCACATCTTCAGGGGAAATACAGAGTGTAGAAGAATGGTTGCCGAGAGACATCTTATATACCGATACAATTAATAACTATATATAATATAATATAATATAATAACTATATATAAGATGTCTCTCGGCAACCATTCTTCTACACTCTGTATTTCCCCTGAAGATGTGAATACACGAAAGCGCTTGGGACTCCGTGTTTATTTTTCCTTCCTTGTGGATTTACGCATATTCCTGGATCACGTGCCACCAAGTGATTTATTTGCATATATATATATATATATATATATATACACGTCGGCACCACATAGTTACAGTCCTATACTGTTACTATTCACAAATAATGTGTACATTGCAAGAAATATTATTTGAATAATAACCCATGATTAGGTATGGTTAGATATAAAATTACTAGTGAAACTCTCAGCCAGGTTTTTTTATGATTAAATATTTTATTGTCCGATGTTGTGTATGTATTGTTTTTATCAAATGTTTTTCTTCACTTATGTGGAGAATGAAACAAGATAATTATATATATAAATAAATAAATAAACAGAACATAATAACAGTATACACACAAAGAAATATGAAAGTTTTTATACAGAGACACATAGTTTAACCATAAAGTTTGAGGTAGAGATTGTTTACTGTCAAGTGGAGAGAACATTTGAGGTAAATAATAATTGTGAAGTAGTCAGGTACCAAGAAGGAATATAGTGTTTTGATCCCATTACATTGGCATATCAAATATTCCTGATGGGTCGGCATGAGTTAGGACGTAGTGATAAGTTGGTGAAACATAACTGTTTTATGTTGGTAATAAGGTGTGAAGTAGCAACCAGTCGCTGCTGCTCACCCCATAGTTGTGAAGATGACATCCTTGATGCTCGTATAATATCAACAATGTCAGTTGTAAGGGCAGCACTGCCTACTAAAAATCCATCCAGGTCAGCCAGTCTGGCCATCTCCTGACAGTTGTCAGACGACACAGAGCCAGCATAAATAATACGAGTGGTGTCAGCTACACTGTGACTGACATTGTGTCTCAGCCACTGACGTAGTTGGCTCAGTACCTCTTGTACTTGGTTAGGGGTAGCCAGTACACCTGTATTACTGGCCCATAGTGCCTCAAAAGCTATCACCACACGTGACCAATCACTCACACTAGCTGCCAGTGATGCCATCTGGGCCTCAAGAACCTGCCAAGTACGACCTTCATCTCGGTCCTCCTTGGTCTCACACACACACGCCACCACCTTCAGTCCAGACTTGAGTGCATGTGCCACCTTCTCTCTGATGAGGTCATCTGGTTCATGGAATATGGTGCGACGTTCAGGGTGACCCAAAATGACCCATTCACATCCACAGTCCTCAATCATGGCGGCTGAGATCTCTCCACTGAAGTTACCTTTGGCCACCTGTAAATATTACTTAAGGTTATATATATCTTTCACTCAAATTATTACCGAAACCTAAATACTAACACGTCACTTAGTAGGCACTCCAATTTTGTAAAAGATAATATATGTAGGTAATAAAAAAATTTGTATTGCTTAGTTATCATCCTTAAGTTGAATTATATTTATTCATCGTCTAATATGAAAGAGAAAATAATAAGGAAAGACTCTGCAGCTTACCTTGTAACAGTTCTGTGCAGCCACACCAATAATACTTGGCAGTTGTTGGCGAGCATAATCTAAGTAACAGGAAGGACATCCCACCACTACATCTGAGGAGACAAACTAATATATTATACAGTGTGTTCTTAAACTTGAATGACCACAGTGGTAGATAGTGGATACAGAGAAATGAAACACATATATATTATTATTATTCATACCATTATTACTCACCAATCCTTGATACACACATTTATTATTATTATTTACACCATTATTACACACCAATCCTTGACACACACATATTAATTATTATTTATACCATTATTACAACAATCCTTGAGAGGCTTTACATGTCACCTTCAAAATCTTACCTAAGTTGAGATCTGATGGTGTACACTTCATGACATCTGCCAGTCTGTCTATGTCAGTTTTAAAGACATTCATCTTCCAATTGGCCACAACGGTAAACCTCCTGACGGTTGCCATGGCTATGTGTGTGTGTGTGTGTGTGTGTGTGTGTGTGTGTGTGTGTGTGTGTGTGTGTCAGTAATATGTTTTATTTAATTGGTGAAGGAACAGTCGTGATTATTGTATATAATTAATGTGAAGTCTAAGCAGCTAACAGTGGGTACAGCAGCGTGTCTATCCACCTTCGTTGCTGGTAACACGACCACTGATGCCAACTGACTCAAACACAGCCTTTATACCATTCCTCCTCCCACTCCCTCCTCAACTTCCGTTTCTCCCACTCTCACTCACTCTCTCTCTCTCTCTCTCTCTCTTGAGTCTGTTTCATGAATTAATTAAAGGGCTGATGATTCCTCCACACTATGGCACAAAACAGAAACCCATGCTATTAACACAGAGCTCATTTGTTTACAGATGTGGTTTGGAGGAATCAGTTTCCCTCTAGTCCTCTCAAGATAGATTATTCCATTAAGGTCTTAAGAAGGGACATAGTTTGAATGAATCGTTAACCTATAAACTACCATTAAGAGAGTATCACCTTAACTTTGTTTTTATCACTTTAATCTTGAACTAATATTATGGTTAATTTTAGCTTTCATTCAGATAAGCAATATCTATTGGCATTCAAAGGCATCAGTGACGCAGGTGATACAAATGGATTTTATGTATATCTGTTGTACCAGAGTTTGGGAATCATCACTGTACGCCAAACGGAGTGTGTAATGAAGGTTAAGGTTCTCTTGTGGTTCATCTCGGTAGGATGTATTGTATATCATTTACCGTGTACGACTTCTGTCATCTTCATAATTGTTGTCCCACCTCTATATCACATTCTTCCTCGTCCTACCATACCTATACAGGTTCTGCCAGGCATTAGGTGGTTTTCGTTCACCTCACATCAATCAATAACCTTATATGTCCTGGCAGAGTATAATATGGAACGGAAACACAACTTCCTATAGCATAAAACTGTCGTCATAATTATATTATACCGGTTTCATCATTAAACGTTTTATTGAGGTTTGAGGGCTTCCTTCTCCTTTACTTCCGTTGGTCCTCTTAATTATTATTCTTTCAACAGGATGAATTATCTGACCCAATATTCTTTTAATTCTTGATCATTCTTTACTTGTACATCATATTATGTAGCCAGGTTTGTAAGTTTATTTTGATACTTCCTCTGTATAATTCCTTCTATTACCCCTATGTTTATATCTTGGTGCCAAAAACCCCTTATATGCTTGGTGCTAGTTCCAATTGTAAAACAGTAATAACCTATTTATCTATTAATTGGTTGACGTGACTCAATGGGTTCAACTAACCTGAGGGTCCACTCTTACTATTATTTCTTTTTAACTGCCTTGGTAGTACACTTTAGTTTGTTACAGTCAGATACATAATGTAACTATTAATTCTTGTTTACTGCCTTAGTAGTACTGTACATTGTAGTTTGTTACAGTCAGATACATGATGTAACATAAGGACTTAGCTGTTAGCCTCAGGGATAAAATCACTAAAAGATTCTTTCTGATGCTTGTCTTGTTGAAGGTCACTTGGGTACATGTGTGTGAAAAGAATGTTTGTAATGAAGTGGTTATAACTTATAATGGTTATAACAACAGTGGTTATAACTTATAATACATGTAATATGATATAATATAACACTTTTATCTTTGTCCAATTCATTATCTTTTAATTAACAAATATATTTCAGTGGGGCCTTAAAGCACAAGAACCTCTTTTATTATCATGGAATAAACAACTCTCCAATGTACTTTTAAAAATGAACTTAAAATTATGCACTTAAAACAATGCACCTAAACCAATGCACCAAAAACAATGCACCTAAACCAATTATAACCCTCTTGGTTTAACGCCAGAATAATCTTAGGTCAAATCGGTTCATTCAAATCTCTCTCCATCGCTTTCTAAAGGATTATAACAACCAATATCAACTCCACACTGACCATCAAAGAAATAATGTGAAGTTATCTTAATGTGGTCAGATTAATTCACATCTGTGTTTGCCTTTCAATTCTTAACTTCTCTCTTTTCCTTTTCTTTCCTTGGTACTTGTTGTCCCATTTCTCTATCATCTTCTCCTTCGTCATACTGTACATATCTACAGGGTCTTCCAGGCATTGGGCAGACTTCCTTCATCAATCAATTAATCAATCTTACTCTCTAATGGATTAATAAACAAACAATATATACACGTCACTGATCATCAAAGTATTGTAAAGTTATCAAAGTATGGCAAAGGTCACACGTGTGATCCACAAAACGTTCACACACTCTGGTTGATTACTGGAGGGTGAGGATTTCCGCCCTTCATTCACGTCAACAAAATAATAATTTATCACACACGTCACGTCCTCTCTGTGTATCGTTTGGGGGACAATTTGGGATTTTGAATAAGAATGTGAACGAGAGGATGATTGATTGCTTCTTCTAGTATACAATTTGCTTCAATAAACTTGAAGTCATTTATTATTTTCATCTGTCCCACACACAATTATATTTTTTCCTCTTACTGAGCTTTAGTCTAGTCTATCTCCTTTTCTCTGTTTCCCTTTACACCCACAGTTTTCATTCATGCTTTAGTGTCACTTAATTCCCTCGGACTTGGTGTTAGGGCTTATTACATTGATAATCTATAAATTATTTTATCTGTTCATGACATTCAGTATTTGGAGTCAGAATTCTGAAAGAGACTACTATACGTCTCAGTAGTCAAAGAATGACTGACTGATATTAGGCGCCGCAACAGCGAGGACATATAGCGCCAGGAAAAGGTGATAGAGAAGTGAGACAGCAAGCAGGAAGGTAATAGAAAGAAAAGGACAGTTGTAGAACTGAAAGGGAGTGGCTGTGGCCGAAGGGGCGCCAAAATCCTTAAAGTATTGCCCACATCACTACAGGCAATACCCCCTACGGAAGGTTATGCAAGGAAAGAGCCTGTCTCAGTATACAAGTAAGGAGTCAGTTTAGTTGTACTGCGTGGAGGAATCAGTAACCCTCACACACACACACACACACACCTACAACAACAAATGACCTGGTAAAACTTTCCTATCAATATTCACACGGGGAAGTTCTGATCGGTGGATTCCCCTGGAAAGAAGCGAACGCTCAAGGGAAGTTGCTGCTTTCACCACCTCCAGTGTGTGTGTGTGTGTAGAGCAGCAGGATGTACTGTACACGGCTGGCTAGTGACGTCATCAAGACAAGCCACCTCCCTTCCTCCCTCCCCTCCGTCTTGAGGCTCAAACGTTGGTATAAATTGTCCATGCTTCGAGTGATCATCACAGTCACCTCACAACCCACCACGAGTCAGGTTATACCACTCACACCACAACTACAACAACTAGCACCACTCTTCTTGACACCACTCGTCCCCAAACTCACACTCGTCACAACAACAACAACAACGACAACCTCAATCGTCATCAAAATGGATTCACAGAGGAGATTTTTCGTGATCGGCAACTGGAAGATGAACGTAGACAAGAGTCGCATTGACAGCATTGTTAAGTTCATGACAGCAGCGTCCCTTGACCTCAGCACAGGTACGTTAAGAAACAACAGTGAAAAGTTTTGTGTTTCCCTCCCTCTCTCTCTCTCTCTCTCTTTGCCACCAACAGTTGAACTTTCCAATACGAGTTACGGTGTCATGCACGAATAAGGAACATAATACATATCACCCATAACGGTTCCACATTACTGTACTCTGAAGAATGAAATATATGGGTTTTTATGTTTAAGTTGTCTGTAATGTCAGCAAATTGGAGGCTACTGATTCTTTCCATCTGTGCCACTAACCAGAATCTACTTCCTAATGAAGTAGTCTGTTCCTAGGCATAGCACAGGCCCCATCATGCAGTTACACTCCATATACAAAGTCATAATAATTTATTAACTTTACAGAGGCCGTGGTGGGATGCCCATCCTGTTACCTGTCCTATGCTCGTCAACAGTTGCCCAATAACATTGGTGTTGCTGCACAGAACTGTTATAAGGTTGGTTTCTAGCACTTTATGTCTTTATTATGATGATAATATTGTTATTATATTGTATTAACTCCTTGAACCATATGTGAGAAGATATCTTCAATATTGTTATTATATTGTAATAATTCCTTGAACCATAATTATGTGAGAAGATATCTTCAACATTTTGTAACATCATCTAACTGTGTTGAAAGTAAAGTAGAGAATGGATCAGCCATTGTTGGAAGTTTTGGGGTCAGATTATGGAATTCTTTGATGAATGTTAAGATGGTTACAAAGTAAATCATGGCAATAGTTTAACAATGGTAAAATAGTTATATTGTTAAAGGAGAATTATATATATTAATTATGGTAATGCATCAATCCATATATTATTATTCTTTACATATAATTAATATTAATATTAATATTTCATTTAATTATAATATAATGACGAATGATATTTGTACAGGTGGCCAAAGGTAACTTCAGTGGAGAGATCTCAGCCGCCATGATTGAGGACTGTGGATGTGAATGGGTCATTTTGGGTCACCCTGAACGTCGCACCATATTCCATGAACCAGATGACCTCATCAGAGAGAAGGTGGCACATGCACTCAAGTCTGGACTGAAGGTGGTGGCGTGTGTGTGTGAGACCAAGGAGGACCGAGATGAAGGTCGTACTTGGCAGGTTCTTGAGGCCCAGATGGCATCACTGGCAGCTAGTGTGAGTGATTGGTCACGTGTGGTGATAGCTTTTGAGGCACTATGGGCCAGTAATACAGGTGTACTGGCTACCCCTAACCAAGTACAAGAGGTACTGAGCCAACTACGTCAGTGGCTGAGACACAATGTCAGTCACAGTGTAGCTGACACCACTCGTATTATTTATGCTGGCTCTGTGTCGTCTGACAACTGTCAGGAGATGGCCAGACTGGCTGACTTAGATGGATTTTTAGTAGGCAGTGCTGCACTCAGAACAGACATCATTGATATCATTAATGCAAGAGGTTCATACGTCTCCAGAATAGTCAATTTCTTCTCAGAACAAGAAAGATCTCTAAAGCGTATATAAATATTCCTTCATGAAAGAGAGTGAATAATTCTTAAAGTACCTTTGTATATACAGTACAGTAATAATGTTAAATTTGTTCTGACAATTTAACATTTCTGTTTTAACAACAGTTTGTTATTGACTATAGTGAATGTCATACAGACAGATATTTTCCTACTCTTTTCTTTTAGCAACAGTTTGTTATTTCAAAGGAAGTGAGAACTTGACTATAGTGAATGTCATACAGACAGATATTTCCTACTCTTATCTCTTGTAGTCAATTTGGAGAGCTACTGATTACTCCAAATCTACACACACTATTAGCTCAACATACGAGTGAGTAAGGGATCTGTTTCTTATCATAATTTAGAGGACTGTGTATGTCTCCCATAATACCCAGAAGAGACCACTGCCTCAAAGATTGGTGAGAGAGGATGATGTACAGATCTGGGATGATACTTGATTGTAGTGAAGGTAACCCAAGACAGATTTAAAGAGGGTGAATTGGAGGATTACTGATTCCTTCAAAATATACTAGGAAACTAAATATCTTAGGATGGAACATAACACCCCACTCTGTTAAACACATTCACCAACAACACAACAACATACACTCCAATAAAAACATTATGGAAGACTGATATGCACACAACCACATTCACCAACAACATACACTCCAATAAATACATTATGGAAGACTGCTATGCACACAACCACATTCACCAACAACACAACAACATACACTCCAATAAAAACATTATGGAAGACTGATATGCACACAACAACATTCACCAACAACTCAACAACATACACTCTGTGAATGTCTGTCCAGGATGTAACATAACACCCCACTCTGTTAAACACACTCATCAACAACACAACAACATACACTCAGTGAATGTCTGTCCAGGATGTAACATAACACCCCACTCTGTTAAACACACTCATCAACAACACAACAACATACACTCTGTGAATGTCTGTCCAGGATGTAACATAACACCCCACTCTGTTAAACACACTCATCAACAACACAACAACATACACTCAGTGAATGTCTGTCTAGGATGTAATATAACACCCCACTCTGTTAAACACATTATGTAAGACTGCAATACACACAACCACAGTATACAGTATACTCTCATTAATGAACAGTATATTCTCATTACTGAAATATTACCTTCAGTGATGCAGCTGGACGGTGGAAAGGATGTGATTCATTATCATGTAATATAAGGATAAAGGGAGAACCTCTTTATGGTAAATTGAAAGCTACTAATTCCTCCTAACTATCACAACAAACAAATATCTTTAATGTTACTATAAGTTAATTTGTTTAATGACAAAGTTTGGTGAATTCATTATCCTTCAAATAATATTATTTACCAACAGCAACACACAAACCATATATTATATTTATAGATAAAGTATTATTTATATTTTGTTACTCAGGAATGATGTTTAGGATTCTAGGTATATGAATGTTGTATATGATATTTCTTATGCAGAATGTTACCAACAAATAAAATACTATATAATAAACACATATATTTCCAGTGAACCTCTCAGTTACTACAGTTGATGTGTCAGATTTTAAGATGTCATTTCAAGATGTAACTCGTGAAACTTTATGTAAGTTCTATGAAACACGGTGGAATTTACCATAAGTTTAGTCTGTCGGTTTATGTTTTCACAATATTTCACGACACGACTTTTGGCGCTCACTGTGTAAGCTGGTAGTCAGACAAAAACATTCCCCGTAATGTCAAATATGTCACCTTATATGACATGAAAATTCCATCAGTTTGTTTCGGTAGACCAATACAAAATGTTATTAGATAAACTCATGTTCTTTTCGTTAGGACCCTTCAGCCCCATGCAGCCACTTCCTTTCAATTCTTCACCTGTCCCTCCTGTTCTTTTAACCTTCTTGTTTGCTGTCCCATCCGTTTGTCAGCCATTTATACTGCGACAAAAGGATTGATTCTGGACTCAACAAACCCAGTCTTACATTCAGTTATCAATTTACCTTTACCAGTAACTAAACATGACCAAAATGTAACTATTAAACATGATGTATAGTTACTGTCTATCATGTGTGTACAGTCACGGGCCTTATTAAGTATACAGGTCTTGTTGATGTTTCTAATCACCTGATAAATCAAAGAACCATTCCAACGCTCATCTTACTTGAGCTTGTGTTATAATACTTCATCAGGCTCTTCGAAGCAAACCTAGATATTTATGACTCGTTTCTACACATATATATGTCAACTGGATTCCATAAATATTCACAGAAATTGTCGGTACAATTTTTTTTGCCAGCATCGCTTATAGCGTTGATGTAGCCGAAACAAAGTATAACAAGTATTTATGGTGGTCATATCAGAAAAAAAAAAAAAATCTCCATCTGTGGGAAAGCATAATTTCACTCTACCAGTGACCGTCAAAATTTTTTTACCCTCTGTCCTTTTGTGAAGTGGTTGTAAGTGTCGGGGTTGGTATTGTTATGGCATTACTATCTGACATACAACAGACCAAAGGCATAAAGTGACCTACAACATCCCATAGAGTATCACAGGCCTTCGTTGTTGTGTGGGGACTCGTTAGGAATTTAGTTCAGAAAGGAAAATACTCGTAATATCTGTATTAATTTCTTCCAGTAAATCCTAACTATCCTGATCATGTGTAAGCTTACTATATACATCTTCAGTCTTATGGCATGGTAGTTTATAGACTGACTGATGTAATTCTTACCCGCGTACGAGTCTTGTATGAAACTTAAGACGAGAATAATATTGTCTTGTGTGTGAATTGCAGGGCTTAAAAAAAAAAAAAAAAAAAATATATATATATATATATATATATATATATATATATATATATATAATATATATATATATATATATATATATATATATATATATATATATATATATATATATATATATATATATATATATATATATATATATATATATATATATATATACATATATATATATTTTACCACCAGTCCCTCTTGTATAAAAATTTGTTTCTTGTTTTGTTTTTTCACTGTGACCATAGTGTAACGGAGATTTGTGATGCAAACAACACCTCGTATAGTGAAGTAAACATATCAGTAGAGTTTGTTTGGAGGATTCAGTTGCTCCCCAATTTCACCCCAAGAGAAGATCGCCTTAAATTTGACGATAAAATATAACAAGGATCACAATATAATAAACTACTTCTTGTATCTTGAAACCTTTATACTAGCTTCTACTCCTATCAGGGTCAAGGACGTAGAAGTCTGAGAAAGCGGCGGGAATTCCTGAAATACACTTTCCCACTTACCTATTCTCTACTGACACCCTAGTTCGTGTTTTGGGGAAGAGCATACCAATTACATTTTTCTCATTTAATCCAATTAGAGAGGATAATTATAAGCTTATGAATAACAGAAGCCTGGGAAAACAGTTGAAGGTCTTCCGAGTGTAATATAAAGTGGTCGATATACAGATATTTACTCATGTTACATCAAGTGTTTTTTGTATCACCTTTAAGGACCTTGTGATCGTGTATGAAAATTGGAGGCTTCTGATTCCTCCCAACTCTACCACGAAATAAGCTCCTTCCATATAGGTGGTGGTGTTACGTGGCAATATTTGAAGGACTCATTTACTCCCAATTTTCTGACTACATAACAGGGTCCCTTTAAGAGGAGACGAGGCGAAGTTGTGGTTTCATATTTCCCAAAAAATTCATGGTTACGTTTGCATTCAAAAATGAGAAAAGAACAACTGACTGATAATAAAGTAATAGTAATGTGTTGTTTCCTTTACTGACTGGTAATAAAGTAATATTAATAGTAATGTGTTGTCTCCTTTATTATCACAACACCACGATCCTCTCTGAGACACTGGAAATTTTTTAAAGCACTCGAAATATTTTGTACTTTGATGCCATGAAT
Source organism: Petrolisthes cinctipes (assembly GCA_033782935.1). Lineage (NCBI taxonomy): Eukaryota > Metazoa > Arthropoda > Malacostraca > Decapoda > Porcellanidae > Petrolisthes > Petrolisthes cinctipes. Next base: position 161,951 of record JAWQEG010001836.1, read on the forward strand.
AAAAATAGAGAGTTGTCAATAGCATATCAAAAACTTATAGTGTGAACATTATTATATTAGCTTCTTTTTCTATACTACAGAGTATCTATTAACTTTATTATACCAGAATCGGAAATACATGGAAGTCTTGCGTAAATAAGACTTAACCTTCAATAGCACAGACAACATACTAATCAACAAGTAGTAGGAAAATTCGGTGCCCCGCCTCGCTACCACAACAATTATTATGGGTTAAAGTTTCTCCAAGCGACATCCCTTGCTTGACTCTATTGGTGGCATCCTTTCACTTCCCCTCAGAGGTTATTGCTACCCAGGTGGGGACTTTCCCTTTCGTTCAGGCCATATTAGGTGATGAAAAATTTTCCTTCATCAAGCGAAAATGTAGGCCAAGATAAATCGGTCAGAAACATTACCCAAGCTTCCCCTCACCTTAAGATTAAAAGTATGAGGTGAAAATTTTCCTTGTTGAGTCACGGAACATTAAACAGGATACTCATAGTGCTAACGTTAAGGTCTGTTTGATGGTATTATATTGTTTTCTTGGGAACTACACCCGTGCGCGCGCAATTGCAAGCACATATACAAAATTAATATATATATATATATATATATATATATATATATATATATATATATATATATATATATATATATATATATATATATATATATATATATATATATATATATATATATATATATATATATATATATATATATATATATACACCCCGTTACGAGTTGCTCTCTTGACGGAAAATTTGATGGCTGCTGATTCCTCCAAAGTATGGCACGAAACACATTAGTAATATCGAGGTCATCTGTTTCCCGGCATAGTTTGGAGGAATCAATAGCCCTCCAATTTTCCACAACAGATTACTACCCTGACTATAACACTGTCAGTCAAAGGGTTGGGTTCAGGGATCATTAATTTGTTTTGGGTGGACTGGAAGGCTACTGATTTCCTCCCCCCCCCCAAAAAAAAAAAAAAAAAAGTGCCCACAGTATAATAGTAGGGGTTGTGTTTTGTTTCAGTGTTTAGAATGCTACGAGCACTCCAAAAGGCTCACAACAAACGACCCATTTGATGATTAATTCAAGTGTAATAAAATAAGATTACCATGAGAACTACCTCTGTGTGTGTGTGTGTTTGTGTGTTCATAACTACTTGTGTGTGTGTGTGTGTGTGTGTGTGTGTGTGTGTGTGTGTGTACATAACTACTTGTGTGTGTGTGTGTGTGTGTACATAACTGTGTGTGTGTGTGTGAGTGTGGGCCTATACTTCAGTGGGAAAGGCCGTCCGTCTGCGTCAACAGGAACCTGATCGTCACGCCCTCCCGGTGTGTATGTATGAGAGAGAGAGAGAGAGAGAGAGAGAGAGAGAGAGAGAGAGAGAGAGAGAGAGAGAGAGAGAGAAAAAAAAAATATATATATATAAAATCTTTTCTGAATTAGTGGGAGATGAGTCAAGCCAAAAAAAAAAAATAATAATAATAATAATAATATATATATATATATATATGTGAATAACGCAAAGAAGTTGGTGACGCAGGGAAGTGGGGGATGGATTATGTAGGGAAGTGGGTGATGATTGATGCACGGAGATGGGGGAGGTGGATGACAAAAAGGAGTGGGGGATGTGTGACGCAAAACAAAAAACCGAGTGAGAGGAATGACACAGCAACAAGCACACACACACACACACACACACACACACACACATCTCCGTTTTTGTTCTCCATCACTTTACTGTAACTACTGTAGTTCCCCACTGCGTGTGTGTGATTATTTTTTTTATTTTTTGTGGCTTCCAGTATTTAGGGGGGGGGGGGGGAATGGGAAGATTTTGTAAGTGAATGTATATAATTACAGGTTATAAGGAGGATTTCCGAACAAACTGTGTCACGACACTAACTAACTCAGTATCATGTGCATGTCAGCTTAAAGATATCATATATTAAAAACCCTGCGAACGTGTATCAGAATATGGAGTATTCTGATTCCTCCTGACTATACCACGAAACAAGCTCCTTTTAAATTGGCGGTGTTTCGTGGCAGAATATGGAATCACATTTACTTCTAATTTTTTTTATTACATCACATGGTCCCTAGTGGGCTGTTTATTGTCGCTAAACTCGATGGCTAATGATATCTGCAAACTGTGCCACGATACAGATCCCGCTACTCATTTACTGGTACTGTACTAACTGGTCTGTTTCCTGGCATAGTTTGGAGGACTCAGTAACTCTCCGATATCCCGGAGTGGTGACTCCTTTAAGGGGGTAGTTTTGTGTTGGTAAATCTGGAGCAACTGAATCCTCCAAGCTATTCCAAGCAACAGAACACCATTATTTTTTGCTCTTCTGGTCCTGTTTCCTAGCATACTTTGGAGGAATCATGGCACTCCAATGTACCAAAAAAAATTACCACCTTAACTTATATTATAACTAAACCGCAGCGTCAGAGTCGTTCTGAATTAGTCGCCACCTGCTTCACTGTTTTATCATGTTTTACTCATGGGGAAATGTGAAGGAAAAACCACAACGAACGGTCACACTCACTGCTGATTATTTTGTTCCTCTTCAACACCTATCTCTCGTTTCTTCATTTCTTGTTGTTTATGTTATTTGCTTGTGTTTATATTTATGCTTATGTTGATGTTTTGATCGTGTTGAAATGTAAAGGAAGAACCACAACGAACCAATCTCTCGTTTTTTTTTTTTTTTTTTTTTTTTTTTTTTTTTTAGTGTGTGTGATTGATGTTGGACTTTCAGAGCTTGCCATCCATCCATCCATCCGTACCTCCTCTCCCATTATCTCCTCCACCGTCATATGAACCTTGGCTGCTTCATCGTACATTTACTATTTTTACCATCACTCTAGTTGTGTATTTTTCTTGTCACGTCAAAGCAACAAGTGTCCCATATGACTTGGGACTTGTATTTTGTCTTCCATTGTTGTTGTTGTTGTTGTTTGTGGTGTTGTTGCATTTGTATTTGCTTTGTTTGTGTTGTTGTTTTTGTTGGTGGTGTTGGTGATGTTTTGTTTGTTTGTTTGTTGTTGTTTTTGTTGCAGTTGTTAGCCATATTTACCATCACTTATTAAATAATTATATGAAAATAGTGTGTGAATGTCGTATGTATGTTATGTACTGTTGGGCCATCTATAACGTAATGCCCAAACAAACCATTATTCTGCAATCACTAACCAACGCACGAACGAACGATATATTATGTACTGTACTGTACTACTGTCCTTCACGGTTTTTACAGCAGAGTCATTGGAAATTATTTGAAGTATTTTCTGTTGTCATCCATTGTAGGTTTAATTAACACGTGTAGATTATTTTCTCTTAAGGGGATTATATATCTTGTTGGTGAATTAGAAGGCTATTGATTCCTCCAAACTATGCCAGGACACTAACAATATCAATATTACTAATAAGGGATCTTTCTTGCAGTATAGTCTGGAGGAATCATTAGGCTACTCCAGCTCTATTCCCATGTTCCCTACGTAGCCTTTAGTAACCTCATTAAGAACAGGAATGGAAAGAGGGAAAACCTTGTGAGTACAGGAGTAAACATTGCTTGTGAGGTGTGTGTGTGTGTTTGTTGACTCATCGTCTTTCCCACTACTGTACTTGTCTGTCCTGTAGACGTCCTGTTTGTCTAATGCACAAGGACGTTACTCAAGCCTGACCCACCTTTCTCATGCATGCAGTAATTACTTCCACTTAAACGGGGTGTGGGGGGAGGAGTTTCGTTTGGCTGCATTTGTGAACTATCGATTCCTACAGACTGTGCCGGGAAATAGACCACTTCAGTATACTCGAGTTGGGGCTCTGTCATGTGGCACAGTTAGGATAGGAGGAATCAGTTGCTCTCCATTTCACTAAAAAAAAAAAAAATAAATAAAAAAAAAAAAATAATAATCCTTTTATACGTTTCCCACGTTTCTAGAGGAACAGGATATGACTGTACTAACCTGCTTGTTTATTATTTATTAGTGCTTCCAAAAATTACATACGTATTTTGTTTATAATGCCATGATAATTTATATACTGTATATTCATTTCTTGGTAGTGGAAAAACACACTCATTCATTCTGATTTCCCCATTATTTGTTCTACTTGGTAACCACTGGTAGACTGTCAACAATTATAAGCAACTGGAAAGAAGAGTGATAGGAATGACGACGGGAAAGGAGAATATAAGAAAGAGAATGGTTACTAGCTGATAAACTCTTGTAAGCCTAAAAAGCGACGGGAGAGAAGACTGGATGATGATGGGAAAAGAGAAATAGGAAAGAAAATAGGCACACATGCACACGATGATCGTAAGGAAGTTGAAGTAGGAAAGAATAAAATAGCTGGGTTGAGAGGAAGCCATAACACACATGATGAAATTGAAGGGAAGTGAAGGAAGTGACAGCTCATCATCAACCTATTCCAAGTCAGGTGATGTTAATTAATTAATGAGCAATATTGTATCAGGAAGCGGGTCAGGTACTAATGAGTGGAGTGTCCCTTTCACCTTCAAATAGGAAAAATGTTAATTATTCTTCGTAACTATTAGTGAAGCAATATGAAACTTTTATTTATATGTAGATCTAAATGTGTGAAGGAAGAACCACAATGAATGGTCACACTCATTGTTGATTTTGTTCCTCTTCAACTTCGATAACATAATGTACAGTCACCCGTTTTATTAGTTCTGCAAAACACTCGCATGAAACGGTCTAAAAGAAAACGGAGCGATGATGTGAAAATAGAATAGTTGTTGTTGTTGTTGTAGTTCCCCAGACTGTCTGGCCGAGCAGAATAGTTGTTGGTTTCCCCTTTACACATGTCTATTGTTTATCCCCCCATACCTAGCTGTCTCTCACACCACTTGTCTACCTCCACACACACACACACACACACACACATGCCTATCCCATACACACATGTCTATCCCATACACACATACATAGCTATCCCATACACACATGTCTACAACAACACATACACACATACACACAAAAACACACACACACATACACCCAAACACACACACACACATGTCTATTCCATACACACATACCTATCCCATACACACATGTCTACCACCACAACACATGTCTACACACACACACACACACACACACACACACATGTCTATTCCGTACACACATGTCTACCTCCACACACACACACACACACACACATGTCTTTCCACACACATATACAGCTGGCCACACTCCCTTTAGGCCCACCCAGCATTGTCAACGTTCACTTGAAACATTCACTGGTGGGAGGGAGAAGTAAGGATCGATAGATTAATTGATATTAGGCGCCGCAACAACGAGATCATTTAGCGCCAGAAAAGGGTGAAAGAAAAGTGAGACAGCAAGCAGGAAGGGAATAAAAAGAAAAGAAGGACAATTGAAGAACTGAAAGGGAGTGGCTGGGGCCGAAGGGACGCCAAAACCCTTAGAGTATTGCCCATATTACAATAGGCAATACCCCCCCCCCCCTACTGGGGAAGAAGTAAGGAGGGAATTGAGGAGTGTAGGTGGGTACCTTTTTACGAGAGGTGAGAAATTCTTCTTGAGGAAGTGAGAGATGAGTGGAATCTTTAATAAAAGTGCGAAAATACACCCGGTCATCAGTAAGTTATATATTTATATTCGTGTCAATTATTAACATCATTAAAGGTTAGATTAACTTTTTAATGTAATGATGTAACACAAAAACAACCAATGTAACATAGTTATATACTATATTTGTATTGTATTCAATGGTCATTATCAAGCAAAGCTGCTAGCACGTGAGGGATAGTGCGAGCTTAGATATTTAACACTATAATACGTTGATACACCTTTAGGTAATGCTAGATATTGGGGATATGGAAGTTTGTGTTAGTAGTTACAACACTTACCATAATATTATACAATAAGAAGGTATTCATATTTGCTTCATTTAATAAAGAGCATTCTGGTTCATGATTCTTAAGGGGTAAAGTGAGAGGTTCACTGGAAATACATGTGTTTATTATATAGTATTTTATTTGTTGGTAACATTCTACATAAGAAATATCATATACAACATTCATATACCTAGAATCCTAAACATCATTCCTGAGTAACAAAATATAAATAATACTTTATCTATAAATATAATATATGGTTTGTGTGTTGCTGTTGGTAAATAATATTATTTGAAGGCTAATGAATTCACCAAACTATGTCATTAAACAAATTAACTTATAGTAACATTAAAGATATTTGTTTGTTGGGATAGTTAGGAGGAATTAGTAGCTTTCAATTTACCATAAAGAGGTTCTCCTTTTATCCTTATATTACATGATAATGAATCACATCCTTTACACCGTCCAGCTGCATCACTGAAGGTAATATTTCAGTAATGAGAATATACTGTTCATTAATGAGAGTATACTGTATACTGTGGTTGTGTGTATTGCAGTCTTACATAATGTGTTTAACAGAGTGGGGTGTTATATTACATCCTGGACAGACATTCACAGAGTGTATGTTGTTGTGTTGTTGATGAGTGTGTTTAACAGAGTGGGGTGTTATGTTACATCCTGGACAGACATTCACAGAGTGTATGTTGTTGTGTTGTTGATGAGTGTGTTTAATAGAGTGTGGTGTTATGTTACATCCTGGACAGACATTCACAGAGTGTATGTTGCTGTGTTGTTGATGAGTGTGTTTAACAGAGTGGGGTGTTATGTTACATCCTGGACAGACATTCACAGAGTGTATGTTGTTGTGTTGTTGATGAGTGTGTTTAATAGAATGGGGTGTTATGTTACATCCTGGACAGGCATTCACAGAGTGTATGTTGTTGTGTTGTTGGTGAATGTGGTTGTGTGCATAGCAGTCTTCCATAATGTTTTTATTGGAGTGTATGTTGTTGTGTTGTTGGTGAATGTTGTTGTGTGCATAGCAGTCTTCCATAATGTTTTTATTGGAGTGTATGTTGTGTTGTTGGTGAATGTGGTTGTGTGTATTGCAGTCTTCCATAATGTGTTTAAAAGAGTGGGGTGTCATGTTACATCCCTAGGTATTTTGTTTCCTAGTATATTTTGAAGGAATCAGTAACCCTCCAATTCACCCTCTTTAAATCTATCTTGGGTTACCTTCACTTCAATCAAGTATCATCCCAGATCTGTACATCATCCTCTATCACCAATCTTTGAGGCAGTGGTCTGTTCTGGGCATTATGGGAGACATACACAGTCCTCTAAATTATGATAAGAAACAGATCCCTTATTCACTCGTATGTTGAGCTAATAGTGTGTGTAGTTTTGGAGCAATCAGTAGCTCTTCAAATTGACTACAAGAGATAAGAATAGGAAATATCTGTCTGTATGACATTCACTATAGTCAAGTGCTCACTTCCTTTGAAATAACAAACTGTTGCTAAAAGAAAAGAGTAGGAAAATATCTGTCTGTATGACATTCACTATAGTCAATAACAAACTATTGTTAAAACAGAAATGTTAAATTGTAAGAACAAATTTAACATTACTACTGTACTGTATATACAAAGGTACTTTAAGAATTATTCACTCTCTTTCATGATGGAATATTTATATACGCTTTAGAGATCTTTCTTGTTCTGAGAAGAAATTGACTATTCTGGAGACGTATGAACCTCTTGCATTAATGATATCAATGATGTCTGTTCTGAGTGCAGCACTGCCTACTAAAAATCCATCTAAGTCAGCCAGTCTGGCCATCTCCTGACAGTTGTCAGACGACACAGAGCCAGCATAAATAATACGAGTGGTGTCAGCTACACTGTGACTGACATTGTGTCTCAGCCACTGACGTAGTTGGCTCAGTACCTCTTGTACTTGGTTAGGGGTAGCCAGTACACCTGTATTACTGGCCCATAGTGCCTCAAAAGCTATCACCACACGTGACCAATCACTCACACTAGCTGCCAGTGATGCCATCTGGGCCTCAAGAACCTGCCAAGTACGACCTTCATCTCGGTCCTCCTTGGTCTCACACACACACGCCACCACCTTCAGTCCAGACTTGAGTGCATGTGCCACCTTCTCTCTGATGAGGTCATCTGGTTCATGGAATATGGTGCGACGTTCAGGGTGACCCAAAATGACCCATTCACATCCACAGTCCTCAATCATGGCGGCTGAGATCTCTCCACTGAAGTTACCTTTGGCCACCTGTAAAAATATCATTCGTCATTATATTATAATTAAATGAAATATTAATATTAATATTAATTATATGTAAAGAATAATAATATATGGATTGATGCATTACCATAATTAATATATATAATTCTCCTTTAATAATATAACTATTTTACCATTGTTAAACTATTGCCATGATTTACTTTGTAACCATCTTAACATTCATCAAAGAATTCCATAATCTGACCCCAAAACTTCCACAAATGGCTGATCCATTCTCTACTTTACTTTCAACACAGTTAGATGATGTTACTAAATGTTGAAGATATCTTCTCACATAATTATGGTTCAAGGAATTATTACAATATAATAACAATATTGAAGATATCTTCTCACATATGGTTCAAGGAGTTAATACAATATAATAACAATATTATCATCATAATAAAGACATAGAGTCTCCTCACATATGGTTCAAGGAGTTAATACAATATAATAACAATATTATCATCATAATAAAGACATAAAGTGCTAGAAACCAACCTTATAACAGTTCTGTGCAGCAACACCAATGTTATTGGGCAACTGTTGACGAGCATAGGACAGGTAACAGGATGGGCATCCCACCACGGCCTCTGTAAAGTTAATAAATTATTATGACTTTGTATATGGAGTGTAACTGCATGATGGGGCCTGTGAATGAAGGGTTAATACCAATTACTGTAAACTATGCTACAGAAATGAAAACTTCATTACAGAATTGATGCTGTTTTGTAGCACAACTTGAAAGAATCAGTAGCCTGTAATTTTCTGACAGTACAGGCCCCTGAAATATATAACGCAATACTTTCAGAGTGTTAAGGAACTGTAATGAGGGACATGTTACCAGTTCATAATTCATGAATGACAACTCAACGACCAATGTGGAAATGTTCAGTATTTGTAAATATATTACGGTGGGAAATATAAACATACAGAGATAGTTTTTGTACATACAAACTATCATTCTATTTGCTGCACTGTTGGAGAGAGAGAGAGAGAGAGAGAGAGAGAGAGAGTGAAGGCAGCTTTTTCACTGTTGTTTCTCAACTTACCTGTCCTAGGGTTAAGGGACGCTGCTGTCATGAACTTAACAATGCTGTCAATGCGACTCTTGTCTACGTTCATCTTCCAGTTGCCGATCACGAAAAATCTCCTCTGTGAATCCATTTTGATGACGACTGAGGTTGTCGTTGTTGTTGTTGTTGTGACGAGTGTGAGTTTGGGGACGAGTGGTGTCAAGACGAGTGGTGCTAGTTGTTGTAGTTGTGGTGTGAGTGGTATAACCTGACTCGTGGTGGGTTGTGAGGTGACTGTGATGATCACTCGAAGCATGGACAATTTATACCAACGTTTGAGCCTCAAGACGGAGGGGAGGGAGGAAGGGAGGTGGCTTGTCTTGATGACGTCACTAGCCAGCCGTGTACAGTACATCCTGCTGCTCTACACACACACACACACACACTGGAGGTGGCGAAAGCAGCAACTTCCCTGAGTTAATTTTTTTCCTGGGGAATCCACCGATAAGAACCAAGTGTGATTATTGATGGGAATTTTATCGAGGCCTTCTTTTTGCGAATTCGAGAGATACTTACTCCTCCACGTAATGGAACTAAGCAGACCCCCTACATATATACTGAAATAGGCTGTTTTCTTGCATAGTTTGGAGGAATGGGTAGCCCTGAAATTCACTTATACTGAGAGATTACACCCTTAACATTTAGATATAGTACGTAACTTGCATGAGACGTATAGTTGCCTCTTTTAGCATCTTTTTTTTTTCATTGCACCGTGGCGTCAATCAAAAGACAGACAACAAAACATAAAGATAGGCGGGACCCATGAAAAGTCAATGACTACACACACACACACACACACACACACATCACGAAAACATAACAGAATGAACACGAGAATTCAGACAAATATTTACATTATGATCTACTTAAATCCACCAAAACGAGGGTGGCGTACCAGAAGTTCCTCTAAATCTGGTGGTTCAGCAGGTGTCAACAAACCACATCAAGTGGCAGGCCCCGGGGCGCATATGATCCAAGTCTGGCGGGCTACGTGGCATCACAGCTTACTGCTGGGCCAAAATCACAGTGGTTGGAAGGAGAATAACGTTTGGGTTATAACGATAAAACCAACCATGGGATAATCTTTGAAATAGTTTCATTCTCTTTCCCAGATTATTTTACCTATTTTGTACATAATCTAACATGACCTGACCTAACCTAACCTAACCGAAACTGGACCTAACATTAACCTAACCAAATCAAGCACTGACATATACCCTTCCAGATTTGGATAATATGCCCCCGGGGCAGCAAGTGTCGGACAGTGGGGCAGGCTAGGCAATAGTGTTCTATAGTGTTAGCACGAGGCGCTCGACACAAGGGACACTCAGTGAAGGGAGGCTCGCCCTCCATCCCAGCAACTTGCTACGGTGGCCGGTAGCCAAATTAGATTATTTAAAACTTAGAGGAAAAATACGCCACTTGTAGTTGTTGATTTGATAGTTTGAACTATTTTATACTGATAAATGCTAATTAATGTAATATACATGTATATTATTTTAAGACATGAGATGTGCATGTAAATATGTTGGTTATATTTCTACACTACAACAATATAGATGGTCCTGGTTACTGGGATGGAGATGCCCGAGGAGTTGTTAGTGAGCCATTGAAGTGGTATAAGTCGGCGCTGGAGGCGACCCAACAAGTCCTGGACAAAGGGATGGTCTTGAGGTCTGATTCCTAACTCTAATAATCATGGAGAGGTAAAATAATGAATTAATTATTTATTTAATTAAGAACTAGCAACACGTCCGCGGGAATTATGTGGTAATAAAACATAAATAGAAACTGTGGAAATAAGTGAAACTGAGAAAAGGAAGTAGACCAGACTATAAAGAATAACTGAATATGAAGCAAAAGACAAGTGTGGGTCGGATAAGTGAGTGAAAACAATAGAAGTTCTGATTTGAAACAGAATGTATGTTGTATATAGGGAGGCATCAATCATCCTCACATTCTTATTCTAATATAACCCAAATTGTCCCCCAAACGATACACAGAGGACGTGACGTGTGAGATAAATTATTATTTTGTTGACGTGAATGAAGGGCGGAAGGCCTCACCCAAGTTGGCCTCACCCTCCAGTAATCAACCATGGAGTGTGTGAACGTTTTGTGGATCACACGTGTGACCTTTGCCATACTTTCATAACTTTACAATACTTTGATGATCAGTGACGTGTATATATTGTTTGTTTATTAATCCATTAGAGAGCAAGATTGATTAATTGATTGATGAAGGAAGTCTGCCCAATGCCTGGAAGACCCTGTAGATATGTACAGTATGACGAAGGAGAAGATGACAGAGAAATGGGACAACAAGTACCAAGGAAAGAAAAGGAAAAGAGAGAAGTTAAGAATTGAAAGGTAAACACAGATGTGAATTAATCTGACCACATTAAGATAACTTCACATTATTTCTTTGATGGTCTGTGTGGAGTTGATATTGGTTGTTATAATCCTTTAGACAGCAATGGAGAGGGATTTGAATCAACAGATTTGACCTAAGATTATTCTGGCGTTAAACCAAGAGGGTTATAATTGGTTTAGCTGCATTGTTTTTGGTGCATTGGTTTAGGTGCATTGTTTTAAGTGCATAATTTTAAGTTCATTTTTAAAAGTACATTGGAGAGTTGTTTATTCCATGATAATAAAAGAGATTCTTGTGCTTTAAGGCCCCACTGTAATATATTTGTTAATTAAAAGATAATGAATTGGAAAAGATAAAAGTGTTATATTATATCATATTACATGTATTATAAGTTATAACCACTGTTGTTATAACCATTATAAGTTATAACCACTTCATTACAAACATTCTTTTCACACACATGTACCCAAGTGACCTTCAACAAGACAAGCATCAGAAAGAATCTTTTAGTGATTTTATCCCTGAGGCTAACAGCTAAGTCCTTATGTTACATCATGTATCTGACTGTAACAAACTACAATGTACAGTACTACTAAGGCAGTAAACAAGAAATAATAGTTACATCATGTGTCTGACTGTAGCAAACTAAAGTGTACTACCAAGGCAGTTAAAAAGAAATAATAGTAATAGGAGTGGACCCTCAGGTTAGTTGAACCCATTGAGTCACGCCAACCAATTAATAGATAAATATGTTATTACTGTTTTACAATTGGAACTTGGCACCAAGATATAAACATAGGGGTAATAGAAGGAATTAGACAGAGGAAGTATTAAAATAATAGTAGGAGTGGACCATCAGGTTAGTTGAACTCAGTAAGTCACGTCAACCAATGTATACCGTAGATAAATAGGTTATTACTGTTTTATAATTAGAACTTGGTACTAAGCGTATAGGATGTTTTTGGCACCAAGATATAAACATAGGGATGATAGAAGGAATTAAACAGAGGAAGTATCAAAATAAAATTACAAACCTGACTATATAATATGATGTACAAATAAAGAATGATCAAGAATCAAAACAACATTGGGTCAGATAATTCATCCTGTTGAAAGAATAATAATTAATTAAGAGGACCAACGGAAGTAAAGGGGAAGGAAGCCCTCAAGTCTTAATAAAATAATGATGAAACCGGTGTAATATATGACGACAGTTTTATTCTATAGGAAGTTGTGTTTCCGTTCCATACTACTCTCCCATGGTGTTCCAAGTGACAGAGAATTGTATTAGTAAAGTGAAGTGAAGAGGAATAATAAATACCTCCCAAGGCCTGTAAGACCCTGTATGTAAGATGAGACAGAAGTAAAGAAAGTAATGAAGTGAAGAAAGTGAAGAGGAATAATAAATACCGTCCAAGGGCCTTGAAGACCCTGTATGTAGGACGAGATAGAAGGTGATAAGTAAAGTGAAGGAAGTGAAGAGGAATAATAAAGGCCTTGAAAACCATGTATGTAGGACGAGACAGAAGTGATAAATAGAGTGAAGGAGGAGTAGAGGTATAATGAAAGACTGTAAGACCCTGTATGTAGGACGAGATAGAAGTGATAAATAAAGTGAAGGAAGTGAAGAGGAATAATAAAGGCCTTGTAAACTCTAAATGTAAGACGAGACAGAAGGTGATAGAGGAGGAAAAGAAAGGATAATTTGTAGAGTGAAGTGACTCTTTCCAAAAGCTTAGGGATAATTGTACTACAATACAGTACAAATGTGCTCCAAATACCAGAACATTTACGGTTATTGATTGATGTGAGGTGAACGAAAACCACCTAATGCCTGGCAGAACCTGTATAGGTATGGTAGGACGAGGAAGAATGTGATATAGAGGTGGGACAACAATTATGAAGATGGCAGAAGTCGTACACGGTAAATGATATACAATACATCCTACCGAGATGAACCACAAGAGAACCTTAACCTTCATTACACACTCCGTTTGGCGTACAGTGATGATTCCCAAACTCTGGTACAACAGATATACATAAAATCCATTTGTATCACCTGCGTCACTGATGCCTTTGAATGCCAATAGATATTGCTTATCTGAATGAAAGCTAAAATTAACCATAATATTAGTTAAAGATTAAACTGATAAAAACAAAGTTAAGGTGATACTCTCTTAATGGTAGTTTATAGGTTAACGATTCATTCAAACTATGTCCCTTCTTAAGACCTTAATGGAATAATCTATCTTGAGAGGACTAGAGGGAAACTGATTCCTCCAAACCACATCTGTAAACAAATGAGCTCTGTGTTAATAGTATGGGTTTCTGTTTTGTGCCATAGTGTGGAGGAATCATCAGCCCTTTAATTAATTCATGAAACAGACTCAAGAGAGAGAGAGAGAGAGAGAGAGAGAGAGAGAGAGAGAGAGAGTGAGAGTGAGTGAGAGTGGGAGAAACGGAAGTTGAGGAGGGAGTGGGAGGAGGAATGGTATAAAGGCTGTGTTTGAGTCAGTTGGCATCAGTGGGACTCGTGTTACCAGCAACGAAGGTGGATAGACACGCTGCTGTACCCACTGTTAGCTGCTTAGACTTCACATTAATTATATACAGTAATCACGACTGTTCCTTCACCAAGTAAATAAAACATATTACTGACACACACACACACACACACACATAGCCATGGCAACCGTCAGGAGGTTTACCGTTGTGGCCAATTGGAAGATGAATGTCTTTAAAACTGACATAGACAGACTGGCAGATGTCATGAAGTGTACACCATCAGATCTCAACTTAGGTAAGATTATGAAGGTGACATGTAAAGCCTCTCAAGGATTGTTGTAATAATGGTATAAATAATAATTAATATGTGTGTGTCAAGGATTGGTGTGTAATAATGGTGTAAATAATAATAATAAATGTGTGTATCAAGGATTGGTGAGTAATAATGGTATGAATAATAATAATATATATGTGTTTCATTTCTCTGTATCCACTATCTACCACTGTGGTCATTCAAGTTTAAGAACACACTGTATAATATATTAGTTTGTCTCCTCAGATGTAGTGGTGGGATGTCCTTCCTGTTACTTAGATTATGCTCGCCAACAACTGCCAAGTATTATTGGTGTGGCTGCACAGAACTGTTACAAGGTAAGCTGCAGAGTCTTTCCTTATTATTTTCTCTTTCATATTAGACAATGCATAAATATAATTCAACTTAAGGATGATAACTAAACAATACTTATTTTTTTATTACCTGCATATATTATCTTTTACAAAATTGGAGTGCCTACTAAGTGACATGTTAGTATTTAGGTTTCGGTAATAATTTGAGTGAAAGATATAACCTTAAGTAATTTTTACAGGTGGCCAAAGGTAACTTCAGTGGAGAGATCTCAGCCGCCATGATTGAGGACTGTGGATGTGAATGGGTCATTTTGGGTCACCCTGAACGTCGCACCATATTCCATGAACCAGATGACCTCATCAGAGAGAAGGTGGCACATGCACTCAAGTCTGGACTGAAGGTGGTGGCGTGTGTGTGTGAGACCAAGGAGGACCGAGATGAAGGTCGTACTTGGCAGGTTCTTGAGGCCCAGATGGCATCACTGGCAGCTAGTGTGAGTGATTGGTCACGTGTGGTGATAGCTTTTGAGGCACTATGGGCCAGTAATACAGGTGTACTGGCTACCCCTAACCAAGTACAAGAGGTACTGAGCCAACTACGTCAGTGGCTGAGACACAATGTCAGTCACAGTGTAGCTGACACCACTCGTATTATTTATGCTGGCTCTGTGTCGTCTGACAACTGTCAGGAGATGGCCAGACTGGCTGACCTGGATGGATTTTTGGTAGGCAGTGCTGCCCTTACAACTGACATTGTTGATATTATACGAGCATCAAGGATGTCATCTTCACAACTATGGGGTGAGCAGCAGCGACTGGTTGCTACTTCACACCTTATTACCAACATAAAACAGTTATGTTTCACCAATTTATCACTACGTCCTAACTCATGCCGACCCATCAGGAATATTTGATATGCCAATGTAATGGGATCAAAACACTATATTCCTTCTTGGTACCTGACTACTTCACAATTATTATTTACCTCAAATGTTATCTCCACTTGACAGTAAACAATCTCTACCTCAAAATTTATGGTTAAACTATGTGTCTCTGTATAAAAACTTTCATATTTCTTTGTGTGTATACTGCTATTATGTTCTGTTTATTTATTTATTTATATATATAATTATCTTGTTTCATTCTCCACATAAGTGAAGAAAAACATTTGATAAAAACAATACATACACAACATCGGACAATAAAATATTTAATCATAAAAAAACCTGGCTGAGAGTTTCACTAGTAATTATATATCTAACCATACATAACCATTCAAATAATATATCTTGTAATGTACAGTCGGCCACAGTGCTGGCTGTTACAATCAGTGTTACAAATTTCAGTTCTCTAATATTTGCAAACCTGGTGTTTTCGAATTATAGCCTCGAAGCGTCTCAATCGTGAGGAAGTCAGACTGTGTAGGTGAAGGAAGGGAGAGAAAGGTAAGGTGGAGGAGATGGGGGGAAGAAACAGTGGGGGATGAAATAGCATACAGAGAACCAATGTAAGATAAAGCTTTTGTATAAAAATTATGAATGCAATTAACGTAATTAGTGACATGATGACCAGCAGAGAGGTAAACTCACTCAAGCTACGATCAAATGGTGTTCATAAAACTGTTTAAAATAAATTGTATTGTAGAACGATTAGAGGTATAGATGAATTGCTCAACAATACTTGATTTATTGATGTTATAGTATAGGTGAGATTGATATGTTGTCTGACCCATGTTGGCAAACAATGAAGGAGAACTAACATGTCATTTCACCAATGTACTCTCTGTTCGTTTGATTTATTAAATATATTAACATTTAGTGTACCCTCTGGCTATCACAGTGGTAGAGAGCGGCTGCAGTTTCTGTGGTTCAGCGTTCGATTCCTGCTCGGGACAATGTAAAAATCTCTCATTATTGGTATAGTGAAACCAGTACAGCTGGTTGCTATAGGATAGGCCCCTTCACAAGCCCAGGCCCCGTGTAGGCATAATCTGGGTTGGAAGGGTCAATTCCGTGACGTTCATCAGAAGTAAATAAAAATTCAAATCTGGCGCTGTACTGATAGTGGAGCCACCTGGAGGTGGTGAGGTGAGGTATTAAGCCCCTCCTCCGCTGAATACCGCTCGTCCACTCTGTCGCGGAACACACGCCTGTCAACATCTACGCTCCTCGCTGCTACGCTATGGTATTGTGTCGCGTGTTCCTGCTAATTTTTCTTTTGTGTTCTAGTGGCTGGCCTGCTTTGCAGATGTATATTGTGTGTTTTCTAGGAGGGTTTTTAGGTGTTTATGGGGTTTTTTTTCTTCGTTAGGACTTAGTTCTTTCCTTAAGCGAAGGGGGCTTTTCAGCCCCTGTTTTCGGAGTTTTTCTCCGTCTGTCCCCTATTTCACTGTCCCTCCTGCCACTAGTACATTCTTCATGTGTTTTTTATCGGGGTTTTCTGGGGTTTTTAGCGAGATTAGTGGGTTCCACGTGGGACTTCCCCACTCCACGTGGTGACCACATGGGGTCTTTGCAGACCTTCCTCTTACCTCCCCCGATTATTATGTGTCCCCTCTCGGTAAGGGGGAGGGAGAATTGTGCCCTGGTTCTCTCTTCCTCTCCCGAGCGGGGGTTTTTTATTTTATTTTGGGGTTTTTTCCATTATTTCAGCCTGGAGTGTTTCTTCTCAGGCTATCGGGTCCCCTCCTACCCCTCCTTCTGGTTCATCGGTCCGGGGGGGCCCCCTTTTTTACCCGCTCCATGTGGCGGACGATTATGGTTTTACGGGGTTTTTTTCCCTGGGCGGCTGCGCGAGTGTGGGGGATTGTGTTCTGGTCCCCAGGTTCAGCGGGCGTGTCCCGCGCTTCTTTCCTTCGGGGAGGATGGGTTTGTGTTCCAGTGTTTGCACGTGTTAACCCATGTTTGTGTATTCTTTTCTCCCCCAGCCTACTCGTGCCCTTTGTGCTGCCTCAGGATGTACCGTGCGGGTCTCGCCTGACGGACACCTGCACTGTTCTCCTCACGCACCCTGCTTCACTCCCTTGGGTTACGACCCTTTGGCGTGTGGTGTGTGCCGCCCCTGGGCTGAGTTGTGTCGGGTTACCTCCCCTTCTGCCCGCTCCAAACTCCCTGCCCTTGCTTCTCTTCGTATGGCGTGGACGAGGGCTAGGAGAATGGCCCACAAACGAGACGGTTCTTCTTTGGCGTGGGTGGACCCGATTTTGGGAGCGGACCTGGGTTTATTCAGGACCCGTTACCCTTCTTCCTGTCTCTCGGAGTCTCAGGGGCTAGAACCTCCTGAGGCCCGAGAGATTGAGCCTGCTTCCCTAGACGGTACTACGACTCCTTCTCGGGCCTTATCCCCCCGGGAAGCGAGCGAGTCTGTCGCGCTGGTTCCCCCGACTGCCTCACCGGTACAAGGGCCCAGCAGGGAACCCCCAGCTTCGCCTCCTGCTAGAGCTGGCTCCTCAGGCCTCTCTAGAGGACGCAAGCGTTCGGCTAAAAGGTCCCGCCACTCCAGGAAGTCCCGTGCTCGTCGCCGTTCTCCTTCCTCCTCGTCTTCGTCGTCCTCTTCCTCTTCTTCGTCGTCGGGGAGCTCTCCTTCGCCCGCCCGCAATTCCCGCAGGGGTAAGCGGGGGGGGGACAGCCCCTCGTCGAGGAAGATAGTTAAGATCTTCCACACCCTTATTCCTCACGCTTTTCCTGGGGCTTCCGTCGCGCAACCTCAGGCTGTCGCTACGGAACCCGCTCCTGTTCCCCCGCCTCCCGCTGCTGCTCCCGTCGAGGGCTCGAGTCCTCCCGGGGATGTGGGAGTCCTTTTCGTGCCTCCCGTTTCCCCAGGGCTCGAGTCTCCGTCGGGGGACGTAGCTGAGGAGTTGGTTACCTCCGCACCCCCGTCCCCGTCACCCCCTCCTTCAGGAGACGGATACCTTCCCTACTCTTGGTCTCTCCTTCCTCCTGCTTGGACCCACTCTTCGGAGGAGGGCAGACTGGTGGCCTGGTCTCCGGACACAGCTCAACCAGACGTGTGGATCCGGAGGGATGACGTCGTGGTGAAGTGGGGGGCGGATGAGAAGGGCGAGGCTATTCCCTTCTACAAGGTCCGTCCTATCTCAGCGCCCTTACCCACTTCAGCTAGGGTGTCCTCTGCGGCTACCCTGGACGCGATGGGTTTCCTGGTGGAGTACAGCCAGCTACACTTGTCCGGGGCTTGGAGGATTGACCGCTCACACGGTAACACGGCTCTCCTCCTTTCCCCGGACGCGTACTTCCCGGGGGATAAGAGTGAAGGGGACCTGGATATTCCAGCCCTTCTCCTTAAGTCCCTGGACCACCAGAGGAACAACGCGCCCAGGAAGCCCCCTCCTCCGTCTTTCCCCGTCATCCTCCCTCATTCCCGGGCTCCCCCGGGCTTGAGGGAGTGCCTGTGGAAGACGGAGAAGGAGCCCCCGGTCCCCTATCAGCTGAAGGAGCCCGATGGTAAATTGAGGCAGGCGGAGTCTGCTACCCGTCTGGAGCTGGCCCACACCATCTCCATGGGAGCAGCCGCCTCTTTGATTAGGGACTGCCTCAACGCCCTAACAAACTCCTACCACGAGATGTCGGGTGTACAGCTAGCGTGAGTACCTTTCTCGTGTATCATGTTTGTAGGGATGCTGGGTAAAGGGTCTCCCTGTTACTCCCGGGTACTTATCCCCGGGTTCGCTCGGTTCTTTCTTTGTTTACCCCTTACAGTGACACCCTCTCTTCCATGGCCACCGTGATGGAGGGCGTGGCGGCAATGGCTACCCACTTCATGCGGGAGGAGGCGAAGGCGTTCGCCGAGGCGAGACTGGCAACCCGCCAAGCGGCAGCTAAATCTGCGCCAGAAATGGCACAGAGGGGAGTGGTACGAGCTGTCCCCTTGTCCCCCGCCCTCTTTGACCAACCGGCGACAGACACGATCTTCGCCTCCCTCCCAACGGTAATTAATTTACCAAAGCCTTCCACCTCCAAGTAAGTACCTCTCGTGTTCGTCTTACCCGAGTTGTCACGGGGTGAAATGAAAGGATTTTCGGGTCTATTTTGGGTCCTAATCGTTCTGTTTGTCCGTAGGCCACGTGCCCCACAGCCAGCCAGACCAGCCTACCAGCCCCGGAGGCCCTCCCAGCCCTCCAGGCTACCGAGGCCCTCCTATCCCACTCCCCCGAGAGCACACAACAGGCCCTCCCAGAGGGGCCAGCAGCCTTTTCGAGGAAGGGGACAGGTCTCCAAGCCCTTCGCAAAGCCCAAGTCCTTCAACCACCCCTCCCAGAAGGACCGCGCCACTTGAGGGTCCCACTCTGGGCTGCCTCACAGGGTGGTCAGCAGCCTGGCCCACCCACGGCTGGGCAGCAAGGATAATTCGCCAGGGCCTGTCATGGCCCTGGATTACTGTTCCGGTGAGTAACTGTCATCCTTACTGTCTGACATATGAATTATGCCTAATCCCGTCCTTGGGCTACCGTTAGGTCAAAATCAGATTTTCCCTTGCGGTCAAAATCTCTGCCTCTCCTGTCATTCTCCCCCCATCCACCCCGGGTCCCTCGGGCCCCGGGGGATTAGGATTAACGGTACTCTCACTGACACCTGTCTTCTCCCGTTACAGCCACTACGTCTACCTCCTGCCTCAACCAAAGTGTCACTTTCGGTCGTCCCGCATGTGCGGGAAATGCGGGAAAAAGGGGTAGTGGAGCGGGCGACGGGAAGGGTCTTTCTTTCTCGTTTATTCACGGTCCCCAAAAAGGATCAGGGAAAAACGAGATTGGTGATGGACCTGAGCAAGCTAAACAAATTCGTGAAAACATTACATTTCAGGATGGTTTCGGTTGCTCAGGTCCGCACAGTTCTGAGGAAGGGAGACTGGTTAGCATCCCTGGATCTCAAGGATGCTTACTGGCACGTCCCGATCCACCCCAGGTTTCGCCGCTTTCTGGCCTTCCAGGTGGGGACCGAGACGTTCCAGTTTACCAGGCTCCCTTTCGGTCTTTCTCTAGCTCCGCGAGTCTTCACAAAACTCGTGAGGGTGGTGGCATCCCGTCTGGCAGAGGCGGGTGTCCCCACCCTCATGTACCTGGACGATTGGTTGCTTCACGCCCCTTCCAAGGAGCAGGTAGCAAACAACGTCCGGGTAGCGAGGGGAGTGCTAGAGGAAATGGGGTTTCTGTTGAACATCCCCAAGTCCTCTCTCACCCCCACTCGCAAGCTGTGTTGGCTAGGAATAGAGTGGGACTCTCTTTCGGCCACCCTCTCTCTCGCTCCAGACAACGCCCGCCGGACCCTCCGCCACGTCCGCCGGGCGCATTTTTCCCGTACTTTCTCTCGCCGCCAGTGGGAATCATTGCTCGGGTCCCTAAATTTCGCGGCCCCTGCAATGCCCCTGGGACGACTGAAACACAGGAGGCTGACGCGGGAGGTAAACCTCCACCTGTCCCCCACACACAGGGACCTTCCCAGGCAAGTGTCCCCCTCTCTCCACCGCCTCCTTCGCCCCTGGCTACGTCCCGGTGCCCTGCGTCAGCGGGTCCCCTGGGTGTTCCCTCCCCCGGGGATTACGGTGGCGACAGACGCATCGGACGTAGGCTGGGGATACCAGTCTTGCCTGGGACATCAACGGTGCGGGGGATGGAAGGAAGGGGAAAGGCTACTGCACATCAACGCCCGGGAGTTGATGGTAGCGAAGGAATGGCTCAACAGACACCCTCAGTTTGCCAGGATAGGCGTCCGCTTCGATATGGACAACGTTGCGGCCGTGCAGTGCCTACAGAAACAGGGCACCGTACGGTCGGAAATTCTCCTGTCCCTGTCAGAACAGATTTTCGCAATAGCGGCCAAGAGGGACATTCACCTCTCGGCCCGCTACGTGCCAGGGCGGGAGAACGATTGGGCGGACGCCCTATCCAGGTTCAGGGGGACGTCAGTCGAGTGGCAACTGCGTCCCCTTGTGTTCGAGTCTCTCTGCCTTCGCTACGGGACACCGGAGGTGGACCTATTCGCCTCCCCATCCACGGCCCTACTCCCTCTGTTCCTGACTTTCTCATCCAGAACAGAGGCGGGAGGCCCGGACGCCTTCACGGAGGACTGGAACAGGTGGGGTCATCTCTACCTCTTCCCACCCCCAGCCACTTCAGTCCTCCTGAAGGCGATCCTCAAGCTGCGCACTTTCAGGGGGAGGGTTCTCCTCATAGCCCCCCGCTGGCCAGCACAGCCGTGGTTCGGAGAGTTGTCCCGGTGGTGCCCGCATCCCCTTCAGTTGGGATCGGCGTGCCTCTCCAGCACCCTGTCTGCACCACTCCAAGCGTCACTGAAACTACACGCTTGGAGTTTCTACGGGGAGTCCTCAGCAAAAGGTTCACTAGGGAGACAGTGGACAAGATGTTGAGGGCTCATCGTCAGTCTTCGGTGCGACAATACGAATCGTGCTGGAAAAGATTCCAGGACTTCTTGCGAAGACACCCCTCCAGGGTCATCTCGGAGGACACAGTCCTGGAATTCCTCACGTGGCTCGCCGATTCCACCAACAGGGCCCCGGCGACGGTGCTTGCGCATCACGCAGCCCTGTCTGATCCCCTCCTCCTGGGTTTTAACATTAAGGTTTCGGAGAGGCCTCTCTCTCTCCTGAGGATGGGGATTCGGGCGGGGACCGCACCTCACCGGGCCCAGGCACCCTCCTGGTCCCTTCATCGTGTCCTTTCCTACCTGACCTTCGAGGGGGTCCCTCTGGAGGTTTGTCACCTCCTCCAGAAAGCTCTCTTCCTGCTCGCCTTAGCTACAGGTTACAGGGCTTCTCAGTTGGCAGCCCTGACCCGTCACACAGCCTTTTCTTCAGTAACCCCTAACCTTACTTCCTTAACCATTTCCCCCTCCCCTGCTTTTCTAGCTAAGAACGAGCAGGCTGACGACAGAATTGGCCCTCTCGCAGTACCCTCGTTCCTGAGGGATGGAAATTTCCACCCCCTCTGCCCAGTCCACGCCTTTGTTGCATACGTGGAGGCGACGAGAGGGGCTTCTCCGGACCACCTCTTCTACAACTCTAGGTCCGGTAACCCTCTCTTCCCTAGGTCAATCGCTCGCCTTCTCTGCCGAGTGATAGAGAACGGGGATCCCGGACACGCCCCGAGGGCTCACAGCGTTAGGGGCGTGGCCGCCTCCCTCGCCTTCCTCAGGACTCACTCGGTGGAGAGGGTCAGGGATTTAGGGGGCTGGGCGTCCACTTCTTCCTTCAGGACGAGGTACCTGTTCCACTCGCTCTCCCCTACCCCCTGTGTGGCTATGGGTACTCCACCTCCTATTCCCCAGGGTCCCCGCGGGAGACACATGGGGGGGAGGGGCCGCCCGAAGAGAAAAGGTCGGGTGATTTAAGTCCCGTCACATCATCCCAAACCTCATCCACATCTTGTACAGCTTCATACTCATCCCCATTCTTCACGTGTACATATGGTGAAAGAGAATATATAATAAATTACATTGTTACGGAATTCTTGTGTATTCATTTTCCAAACAATTATTAACTAAGATGAGTGACAGGAGATATTATTACACAGGATATCTGGATCCTAGTGTCCTCCTTCATCCCCTCGGGATTACATTACCTGAGCGAGGGCCATAGCCCTAACTCAGAAGACTTGAATAAGGGGGGGGGGGGGGAGGAAAAGGGGGGGGGGGGGAGTATCCATGGGAACCTCCCCCCTCCTCTCCTAGACCCGAACCCTCGAGTCTACCTATAAAGACTTTATGTGTATCAATTCTGGTCTATAACAGAATGGTCTACGGTTTTATGGTATACGCTACTTCTCCCCCACCACGGCGTGTCACCTAGCCAGTGTCGGGAGGGGCGTTAGCTGCTGCCTCACCGGGCTCGGTTACCTTTCCTGCCCTCCGCTCTCAACCACTCTTAACTAGCACGTGATTGCCTCCACCTCACCTCCCACCTACCGCATCGCATGCTTAGCAACCAGCTGTACTGGTTTCACTATACCAATAATAGTGCATTTGTCGCGGCTTCTAGCCGCTTAAATTGTATTTATTGGTTTGTGAAACCAGTACAGCTTCTACTGTCCCACCCACCTCCCGATGCGGCAGACACTCACTTCTTTCTCATTGGAGTGGACGAGCGGTATTCAGCGGAGGAGGGGCTTAATACCTCACCTCACCACCTCCAGGTGGCTCCACTATCAGTACAGCGCCAGATTTGAATTTTTATTTACTTCTGATGAACGTCACGGAATTGACCCTTCCAACCCAGATTATGCCTACACGGGGCCTGGGCTTGTGAAGGGGCCTATCCTATAGCAACCAGCTGTACTGGTTTCACAAACCAATAAATACAATTTAAGCGGCTAGAAGCCGCGACAAATGCACTATTGTTGCCAGAGGTTAGCACTCACAAGTCGGCTGTTTGAGGCCTTCCTACTTAGGTAGCCTTAGCCTGTTTCAGTGCAATAGTCGCGGAGAGAGGGTCATGGGTAACCCCTCCTCTGTAAGATTTCACCAGCAAAGGGTTGTACCTCCCTCGTGGAGATGAAGGCCTCGTGTATATATATATATATATAAAATATTAAGTCTGTTACAGGAAACTTTACAAAACACAAGTTGTTTTGAATGTCATGTGATATCTTCATGTCAATAATTATATTAATTGTACTTCATAACTCTTATACATAAGCTATATCATAATTGATTTGCTGTATGCTATTTTACTCTCTTCTCCCCCTTCCTTCACCTACACTATCTCACTTCCTCACAATTGAGATGCTTCAAAGCCATAATTCGAAAAACTAGGTTTGCGAATATCAGAGAACTGGAGTTGTAACGCTGACTGCAACAGGCAACACTGTGACCGACTGTACATTATTTGGGAATAGTAACCATACAAATTCCGTACAGTAAATCAGAAAACAGACGAAACTATGATAGGACTGTAACTATGTGGTGCCGACGTATATATATATATATATATATATTTATATATATATATATATATATATATATATATATATATATATATATATATATATATATATATATATATATATATATATATATATATATATATATATATATATATATATATATATATATATATATATATATATATATATATATATGTGTGTATGTGTGTAAGGCACGTTTATGTCGTTGATGCTGAATCTTGTTAGCCAAGGTTGGATTTGGCAGTTCTGTGTCCTGATGACATTAACATTAATTTCTGAAATGCACATAGGCATACACTCGTGATTCATAATCTCTGACTAGGAAGTTAGCCAAAGTCGTTGCCAGATAAAAGGCAATTCAATCAGACACACTCAGATAACAGAAAGCTTACTGAACAAAGTTCGGAGCATCAATGAAACAGCGAAATATTGAACACTTTCCTAAGCTGCAGTAACGTGATAGTCGAGAAATTACCACGACAACCACAGCAGTCGACACCCATACAACATATTATATCAATGACAGAACTTTACATTTCTTGTTACTAAAAATGGTGTATATATTTAGAACAGCAAAATCAAAATTGTATTAGATCATGGTCTATACAGTCTTATTATTTTTATCAATAAATAATAATTATATAGTCATTAACTATACAGTTAGAAGTTGGAAAACACACATTGGTGTATTACTTTTGCAAAGAGTTACCTTGATACCTTGAACCCGTGCAATGTAAATTATGATGGGTAAGTTATCACACAATTTTCTCGTTAAGGAGAGAATATTGTGTTGATAAAATAGAGGGATACTGATTCTTTCGAACTATGTTATGAAACACATATCCTATAAGTAACATTCATGTACTGTAGTTTGTTTCGTGGCATACTTCAGGGGGGGGGAGGGGGGGGGCTCGAATTCCAGGGATGGAAAAATGAGATCACAAGAAGATTTTGGTCTTTATGCCTATCGACTCATGGTGTTGGTTATTAAGGCAGTCAGTGTTGTTATATCAACACATATACCCCCAGCCTACAAGGTTGCAATCCTCGCCCTTACAGCCGGGTACCTATTCACTGCTATAGGTGAACAGGGACATAGGGGGCTGGGAAAAATATCCAACCATTCCAGTACACCAGGAATACAGGTGTACTGTCAATGATAACATTTTTTGTACGGCTGCTGTTGTGGTTTGTCCTCTGTAATAAGTAAGACAACTATTGTAAATGTAAAGAAATGAACACCATAACAGCAATCGTAAACATATTAAGAGAAGTAAGCTATTGTAGGAAAATTGGAGCCTTCTTAGACTTCCACACACTGCTATCTATATATGGTATATAAAGTAGAGTTTTGTTTGTCTGTGTGTGTGTGTGTGTCTGTCAGTCCGGCTATGGCCGCGAATACTGTTGGTGGATGGAATGGCCTGAAACTTGGCACAAAGGGGTATTGTTACCCGAGGAAGAACATGGGCTATGTGTCGTTGTGCTCAAACATAAACTTCAATGAGCAAATGAGCATAATGAGCTCAAAATTGCCAAAATGGGCTAAAAATGTACACACATCGTGCTGGTAATGACATACAACTTGATACAAAGAGGTATTGTTACCCGAAGAAGAACATGGGCTTGGTATTGTGCTCAAACGTCATCTTCACTGAGCAAATGAGCATAATGAACAAAATGCTCTTAAACCTGCCTAAATGAGCCAGTAAGGTCCACACAACGTGCTGGCAATAACATACAAAGGGCTCGGTACAAAGGGCTCGGTGTTGTACTCAAACGTCATCTTCAATGAGCAAATGAGCAACGTTAGGTCAACAACAACATGGGCTAATAAATACAACAAAACATACTGGCAAGGATAGGAAACTTAGTATAACAGTGTATGGTTACCACAGCAACATCTTGGTATAAGTATTGTTGTGCTCAAATATCGTCTTCAATGATCAAATTAGTAAAATGTCTTACACCTAACAACATTGTGCAACAAGTCCATGGAATTAAATGTTCTAAAAAATTTACAGAGGATGAGGTCAAATCATTAAACAAACTTAGATTAGGAATTACACTTAATTAAGCCTTACACAGAAAGGCTGTGAATAGTGTACAATAGTGTACATGTATTTACAATGTTTAACAAACAAGTCCTGGCACGTGATTTGTCTTTCTTTATTGCATTAGACAAATTAAGTTAATCAGCTTACACTGTGCAAATGTTTGAGAAGTCTTAAAGCTCTATATGTTTTGAACAGTATGTTTTTAATTGAAAACAAGTATTGGCATCCGTTTTATATAAACCCGAGCGAAGCCGGATACCCCAGCTAGTAAATATTATCCCCTAATCTCAGAAGAGATTAGGGATATAAACATTATGAATAACAAAACTTACTCTGACTTCCCAACTTTAGTTCTGACTCACGTGCGTCAACAGAGGCCGGAATTGTAATATAATTTATCAAGAGAAACACACATCCTCTTCAAACGTTCCACGGTGGTTAGAACACATATCATGAGACCAGACTTAATTAATTATGACCTTTGGCTGAATAGTATTGTGTCACGGTTCGCAACTCCTTGTTCCCATCGCATTTGACTTTTGATATCATGAGACCAGACTACATATTAATGACCTTTTGCTGAAGGATATTGTGTCACGATTCGAAGACCTTGGTTCCCATCACTTTTGGGTATTTCCACAGTCATATGATTATTGAATCTTGAAACGTTCCTGTATTAATTTCAGTGTATCCCAAGAATTAATTATCATAGTTGTTATTTATTGTGTGGGCATGGACTGCCTCATTTATAATGCTCTTATTTATAGTTTCATATTGTACTTGTCTCCTTGTATTTATTCACTGTCTTATTACAGCAATCCGGCCACTGGAGTGTTGTTGCCACCAAAGGTACGCTCAGAGCTTTAAGAAAATGGGATAACAGAAAAAAAAACATAGGACAAAGTGTGAACACAACGAGAACTAATATCGAACTCTAGGCTAATAAGTCATGAAGGCGAACCAAGACAAGGATCAGAGTCTTGGGATAATATTAGAGACTCTTGATGTGTATGGAAGCGTCCTATATATATATATATATATATATATATATATATATATATATATATATATATATATATATATATATATATATATATATATATATATATATATATATATCCCGTAGAATAATGGTCAACGCTTTTGTCTTTCAAACCGAGAGGTGTTTGGGTTTGTTACCCTCCAGCAGATGGGGATGACATATATATGGCCGGTATGTAGCCACTTATAGGTTAGATTAGGTTAGGTTAAGACAGGTTAAGACATGTCTGGGAAAAGGTTCTTTTCTCACAGTATAAAGTATTAAAGTAATTACAGCAACAATCAATGGTATATATACATATCTTATGATAAATGAATTAGGTAACCCATACAATTAGTAAATGAAGTATAAAATAATAAGTAAATGAGGTATACAGTCAGCAAAGTAATATATTACACTAGTAATGTTATCCAATTAGTTTGTAAATCTAAGGTCAGGTAAATTCTGCATAAATACAAAAATACAATAATTAAACTTATGATTATGATTATAGTTTTACCTTCAATCAAAAGTATTCATGGTTCATAGATTAATGGGTAACCAACAAAAGTCTCACCATGGTAACTATTTCTTTTCATGCTTTCTACCTTTTATTAAGGACTTCCTGACTAATGGAGTTTTTCCTGCCTTTATAAAATCATAACAAAATAATTAGTTCACATTGTATTTGTGGAGGCCCCTTGTAACTTTAATTTACTGCTGTCGTTACCATGTGATCCAAATCTTTACAAAATATTGATTTCACATTAAATATGTGCAGGCCCTCAGGTTATGCAGACCCCTGTGCAGCTTCCCTCTTTGTCCATTCCTACATCTGGCCCTGACTTGCCATTAGAAGTTGCTGAGCAGCCAACGTAATAAAAACATACGGCCTCTCTCCTTGAGACACCCTGCAGGTCTGCAGCAGTTGTGTGGTAATAAAGGTTGAGATTTTTTTTTTTTCAGCCTTAGAAAATACAGGAGAAGTCGAGTGCAAAAAAGAGGAAGAGACACTCGATCGACATGGCGAGATACTCAAGCAAGAATTAGAGAGAAAGAACCCGCCCTGTCTGATTCCTCACTCACTCGGCTGGAGGAGACGAAACCGCAGGAGGACCTCCTTACACACCAAAGAACCCCTGGCAAGTCGATTTATTGGTAGCAGACCAGACACATATCCATCCTCTATCCTTTATTACAAGAAGACGCTAAGGAAGAACTACAACATCTGTATAGTATATATCTTATGTTCTTAAATCGTATTTCTGTAGTGTTCCATTTTTAATAATAATAAAATTGTAGTTCCTAGATTGCTTGCCTTGTTTATTACCTCCTCCCGTCAGAGAAAAAGAACCCATCACAACTTATATTACACCGACCAAACGAAATGAGAAGGAACGAATGACATGAACAACAAGACTATCTGAAGAAACTAATGGGTCAGTTTCGACTGTACAGTCGCCAGCACTGCCGCGTGGTACAAGGGCTCACATGTTTTGTTTAAGAGATTTAAGTGATTTAGTTCCTTAAGCAACAAAGTTCACTTCATTTGCTAGTGCATCGAAGATATTACATTTCACACACGTGGATTGTTTCGAGCTAAATAATCACAGTGGTGCTACATCTTTGAATATGTGTGTGCCCCTGTACCACGCGGCACAAGAGTTACCCTCATCCTCTTATACAGAAATGGATATTGATGGTAGATAAGTGATGACATCTAGTTAATAACAGTAAAAAAGATAAACAATGGTATTAATATTAAAATAAGGAGAACAGGGACAAAAACTTTAATAGTACATGTCATGACAATAATAATGATCAGATCAGATGAGATAATATTTGGGGACACATCCTTTACATCGGATATACCCCTTCGTGTTCGTCTATGGACACGGTCTTATTCTAAAACTTTTATGCACTATGGTTTTGCTGTGGCTGGTCTTTTTCTTTATTTTTTTTAGTGTGTAATTTCCAAAATGTTGTTAGAATGTCTTTAGTTCTTTCACTATTTATGTTGAAAAGGAAATTTCCTACAATTTTTGTTATGTCATTTTCATTATAGTTTTCTGGCAATTTCAGCTCTTCCGGTCTTAGTTCTCTATAACTTGGACACTTGATTAATATATATTCTA
Organism: Petrolisthes cinctipes; assembly: GCA_033782935.1. NCBI lineage: Eukaryota > Metazoa > Arthropoda > Malacostraca > Decapoda > Porcellanidae > Petrolisthes > Petrolisthes cinctipes. The sequence goes on from JAWQEG010001836.1 coordinate 191,886, forward strand.
TATTCTCTAATTCGTAGTCACACATTGGGCAGCTTGTATCTTATCCAGTCTCAAACCTATTTCTATCGTTAAGGGGCAGTGTATTACTTCTGCTTTTGAAAAGTAGAATTGATGCAGGTGTGTTGTCATATGTTTCTTCTTCGCTTTTTATTTGTTTTTTCATTGTTCTTTATATAGCTAGACTTGTTTTCTCTTGTAATTCTTTACGCCAATTGTTGGAATCCCATTCACGAACTTTTTCTTTTATCTCTTCTTTTTTCAACCACCCTACTTGCCCAAATCTTAACGCTATCCTCCATCATCTCCAACACCATTCTTCCATTTTCGTTAATGTCTTGCTCTCCTAAAAACCCTAGATGGCTATTAAAGTCTCCCATCACAATTGTCGGTACCACTAAAACAGAAGTATTGGTACTTATTATTTTGTTTATTTAATTTTTCATATTCTTGTTTTCTGACCGGTCGCTGACTGAAAAGTATACTAAAATAATTAGAAAGTTAATGTTTCCCATCTTTACTACTAAAGTATGTAGCAAGTCTCTATTCTGTGTCTCAATTTTGTCAATTTTTACATTTGTTTTTCTACTGTGTAACACCATAAGTCCTTCCCCCTTCTTATCCTCCAACTCTCTCATATTTGTTACCGAATTTAATTCATCTCTCAGATTCACCTAATCTATCTTTTGTTGTGTTTCAGTAATAAAAAACAAAGATGAATAAAATACTACCATATCTTCTATTTCTACAAGTTTACAATTTGTTAAGCCCTGAACGTTTAATAAATAAATTGTTGTATATACATATGTATTTATTGTGTGCTTAGTTTGTTTAGTTATAAATGTGTTACCTAACTTATCTTTTTTTTTTTTTTATAGAACTAGTGTTATCCTTATTGATGTCAATGATAATGATAAATGCAGAATAAAAATCAATTAATGACAAATATGCAGGTTAAATGTGAACATTGCAAGTTAACACTGCTAGAGGCTAAGAAAATTGGGAAATGGATCGGGAATATTTTCCAGGATATCAGTCTCCATGGTTAATAAGTTAATAACATTGGCTATGCAGTCTATCTACCTGGTCGTACAGTCGGTCACAGTGCTGCCTGTTGCAGTCAGCGTTACAACTCCAGTTCTCTGATATTCGCAAACCTAGTTTTTCGAATTATGGCTTTGAAGCATCTCAATTGTGAGGAAGTGAGATAGTGTAGGTGAAGGAAGGGGGAGAAGAGAGTAAAATAGCATTCAGCAAATCAATTATGATATAGCTTATGTATAAGAGTTATGAAGTACAATTAATATAATTATTGACATGAAGATATCACATGACATTCAAAACAACTAGTGTTTTGTAAAGTTTCCTGTAACAAACTTAATATTTTATATATATATATATATACACGAGGCCTTCATCTCCACGAGGGAGGTACAACCCTTTGCTGGGGAAATCTTACAGAGGAGGGGTTACCCATGACCCTCTCTCCGCGACTATTGCACTGAAACAGGGTAAGGCTACCTAAGTAGGAAGGCCTCAAACAGCCGACTTGTGAGTGCTAACCTCTGGCAACAGTGAGAGATTTTTACATTGTCCCGAGCAGGAATCGAACGCTGAACCACAGAAACTGCAGCCGCGCTCTCTACCACTGTGATAGCCAGAGGGTACACTGAATGTTAATATATTTAATAAATCAAACGAACAGAGAGTACATTGGTGAAATGACATGTTAGTTCTCCTTCATTGTTTGCCAACATGGGTCAGACAACATATCAATCTCACCTATACTATAACATCAATAAATCAAGTATTGTTGAGCAATTCATCTATACCTCTAATCGTTCTACAATACAATTTATTTTAAACAGTTTTATGAACACCATTTGATCGTAGCTTGAGTGAGTTTACCTCTCTGCTGGTCATCATGTCACTAATTACGTTAATTGCATTCATAATTTTTATACAAAAGCTTTATCTTACATTGGTTCTCTGTATGCTATTTCATCCCCCACTGTTTCTTCCCCCCATCTCCTCCACCTTACCTTTCTCTCCCTTCCTTCACCTACACAGTCTGACTTCCTCACGATTGAGACGCTTCGAGGCTATAATTCGAAAACACCAGGTTTGCAAATATTAGAGAACTGAAATTTGTAACACTGATTGTAACAGCCAGCACTGTGGCCGACTGTACATGAGCAAGGATCCAATGAAAGAGACACAAAGGAAAAGGGTGTTGGCACGATGGAGATGATGAAGTAGAAAGGAGATAAGAATGGAAGGGACCAGAATTGAAATAGACCAGTACTCCCTTCACCACTTCACAAGTTCTCTGATCATCACCTCAACTATACTATAGGTCCTAGGGGAAACTATGCTACCCCCAGAAACCACGTTATCTAGTAATTATTAAGTCTGACAATACAGAGCATAACATTTTGTATATGTGAAAGAGGGAAGAAGAGACCAAAACGAATTGTCTGTGACTGTACCAGGTTGGGTTTCAGCTGGACAGGTTTGTATTAAGCAATAACATCCATTCAAGGTAACTTCAAATCTGTGCAAGAGCTGAGCCAAAATATAGAAGATGGTAACTATATGTTAAATCTTTTTCCAAAAGGATATTATTGGTTTTAATACAGTAGGCTAAAACATTGAAGATGAAAGAATCAGGATATTGCTAATAACTTTCATGGACTATTTTCAGTTGACAAATCTAAAATAAATGACTTTTGAATGTAGTGTCGGCCACACCTTCTTCCCCACCAATAAGCTTGGAGTATTTTTTGACGTCATACCCAGACTACCAATCACTTGCGTCTCCGGGCACACGCCGCAGTTTAACCAATCACAAGAAGGAATCCCGGAGGTGTGTGATGACGTTTCTTGCGCCACCTTTAAATACACTTGATCAATACTAGTAGGTAACTAGGCCAGCTGGTGTAGTGTGGTCAGACAGTTCAGTGTGAACATAAACGTGTGAGTGTGTAGTGTGGGAGAAACGTGTGCTTCAGTGGTGAGCTGTCATGGTCAACAGGTAAAGTCATTATAAAGGATGTTTTGACGTTAGTTGTCATGACTTATTCGTAGTCTACAGCTGCAGTATAATAAGCTTTATCATTGCCAGTGATTACATAAGGCGGCTCCCAAACACTCAATATTATTTAGAGGATATATTGACTGTGTAGCACGTACTGTAATCCAGTTAATTATACATTCCCTCTACACAGTTCATTTCATGACGACAAACATAGATATTTACTGGTATATATCTATTGTAATAGCCTAATGTAGAGTGACCATAGGAAAGAAAAGCGTCGATACCAATGAGGATTAGCTAAAGTGTATTAGAATCAGTGAACCATACTATTACAGAAATGAATTGAGCTTGGATAACAGAGCATCTGATAATCTACTGTACCATTGATGAGATCTCAAATACTTACTCGGTCAATTTCCTTTGCTTTGCACTATCGACGTGGAATGTGTTACTGCAATGACGTTTGTACGCCAGAAACATATTGATCTGTCTGACAACTGGTGTGGTTTTAGCAGCTATAACATCAGGTATAGACATTTTTTAAAGAGGTGTCATGCACAGCACTGAACATGATTAACATTTCTACTACATCAGTAAACATGCCGTCTTGATTAAAATAAGGATAAAATAATGGATAACCATGTATGACTGACTATAACACTTATAGTGAGAAGATGATAGAGAGGTGTGACAGCAAGCACGAAAGAAATACAGAGGGACAAGTTGAGTGGGGTCGAAGGGGTGCACAAATCTAGCTATTATACATTACTTCAGGCATTTGCACCCTATCAATCTAGGTTTCCTTCTTGAGTAAGTTGAGGAAAAATTCATTTGTTGGTGAATTGGAAGGTCTCTGATTCCTCTAAACTATGCCACGAAACCGATCCCCCTATATATTAGTACCATAGAGGGCGTCTGTTTTCTGGTACAGTTACTTAGGAGGAATCAGTAGCCTTCCAAATGACCAACAAGAGACTCGTCCCTTAATCTCTTAGGGCGTGAAGTTATTGTTGTGAGATTTTGTGAGTGTGATGGTAACCAATGTGTCTATTAATAGGTGTGTGTCAGACTGCTGTAATAAACTGTATATACCGTACTCTCCCGGGCTGCATATATTCCCCAACTATATATAACCGTTTGCCACCATAATAAACTGGGGACGGGAAACGAGCTGGAATTTAAGAGGAACTTAAAGAAAAAATCTCTTAATTTCCCCTGATCGTTGGGGCTTTTACTCAAGCTAAAGAAACAACTTGAAAAAAAAAGCATTGATGGTCGATATCATGATTTTTGCCATGAGGCTTCACAGTAGATTATGAGTCGCATGTCAAGTATTTGGGATTACATTTATTTTATTGATTGAAGATAGAAGTTCCTTGTTACATCTATACTGTACTTCTATGTTGTATTAGTATTTCTTATATTATACTAAATACATTATTTATAAATATGCAATTTTATTTTATATATTATTGTAAATGTAGTGCTTATTGATTTGTATGTATTTATATGATAATCATAATATTACATGTTATATGATTTATTAATGATCTTTCCATTTACCGATTTGTATACAGAAGAAGCATACAAGAGAGAGAGAGAGAGAGAGAGCGAGAGAGCGAGCGAGAGTGTGTGTGTGTGTGTGTGTGTGTGTGTTTATACCTACGCTGTGTGTGAATGGGCATGTGTGTACGCTGCATGAATATTTATGTCCCAGCTGAGAGAGAGAGAGAGAGAGAGAGAGATTACCATAAAGCTAGACAGTGGGTCACCAAATAGACTCCAGCATACCACTCCACAGCCTGCACCATTCACCAATCAGTTGAGGAGTGACCCATTACAATCAGTGGAGTGACCCATTACAATGATTACACCATCGGAAAGTGAAAGAACTCTCTCTCTCTCTCTCTCTCTCTCTCTCTCTCTCTCTCTCTCTCTGCACGTCCTAGTATGGTCAAAGGGAGTTGTGAGATAGCCTTCACTTTTGCTTCTCTTTCTCCTTCTAAGATATTAGATTTCGTCAGTCCAAACGAGATAAATTGGCCTTCATTGTACTCCATGTAAAAAATCCACCATATCCCCACTCCCTCTCCGTTAGCACAAGGCCTTGCACACAGATAGAACACCCTGCAGAGAGAGAGAGAGAGAGAGAGAGAGATTGCAACATACCCTGTTTATAAATACGCACATCGTGACAGGCAGTGTTGGCAGGCCGGGATATTTACCGAGGTATTATGAGAGGAGGAAAGCAGACAACCATTTCTTCCCTAGTCGGTGACGTAGAGAATGACGTCACTCCTTCCGTGATCACTAATACCTGTCCAGAATGGGAAAGTTTCCTGGAACGTCTAGCAATAATGAGCATTTTATTGAAGACTAACATTTGCTTTTACACACCATGCTTCTTATTATACGAAATATTAATGGCTTATAATATAAAATTATTTTCACTTCCATTTTAAGGTAAATCTGGAGCAACTGAATCCTCCAAACTATTCCAAGCAACAGAACACCATTATGTTTGCCCTTCTGGTCCTGTTTCCTGGCATACTTTGGAGGAATCAAGGGACTCCAATGTACCAAAAAAAGAATTACCACCTTAATGGTATGTTGGTGTGTGTATGATATTATAATGAGTGCCTCTGTTTTTGTCTCGCTGTGATCAAGGTCAGGTTTGTATGTTGTGTTGTGTTTGGCAGGTATGCGTAGTATCCTCTCCTGTGACGTTAAGGTGGTAATTCTTTTTTGTTATACATTGGAGTGCCTTGATTCCTCCAAAGTATGCTAGGAAACAGGACCAGAAGAGCAAAAATAATGGTGTTCTGTTGCTTGGAAATAGTTTGGAGGATTCAGTTGCTCCAGAAATACCAACACAAAAAAACTTCCCCCTTAATGTTTGTATTCCTGGCCTGAGCTCACTTTGTCTTTCCCTCAATTCAATCTGCCCAATATCCCTGCTTGTTGTAAGGGCTACTCAGAGGGGCTGTCACTTCTCTAACTATCCCTTTTTTTTTTTTTTTTTTCATTTGTTACTTTTTGTGTTTAGTCCCACCTCTCCATCGCCTTCTTCCTCAGGACCATATGACCTTGCTGTTGAGACGTCTATTATATATTATCAATCCACCAACCCTCTATTCAATGAGTGTAACTGCAAGAAGCATTGGCTGGGTTGTTATATTCCAGTAATAACATTTTTACTCTCTATCCATATATACATGAATACCTACAGGGGCGGATTCTTCCCTGTTCATAAATTTAGGGGAGAAACTCTCTTTGGTAAATAAGAGGGCGACTGATTTCTCTAAATTTTCTTAGGAAACAAATAACCTTAATATTACTAATCGAGGTTACTAATATTACTCGGGGCTGCTCCGTCAGACAGCTTGAGGAACTTCAACAACTAATATTACTAATTGGTTCCTGATATAGTTTGGAGGATCCAGCTGAGTTTCTTCCATTATATGCAGCTAAAAGCTTTGTTTGAAGGGCTGTACTATCTTGGTATACTTTTTATATTGATTCACATGGATACTTACATGGCCGACTTGGCCTCTAGATCAGTTAATCATTTGATATTTTCTTTACTCTGTGTACAATCACTTTCACAGTCAGTACCTCAGGGAGGTTTTCTATTTTCATTTCATAATCAATGAGTTTCGAGAGCCACGAGTTTGGAAAGTGTATTTAGCCAAGACATGAAGTAAGGATGCTTTATGAAGTAAGGGTGCTTTATGTGCATGAAAACCAGTCCTGGAAAATGTCTATACCAAATTTCTTCCAACCAATTATTGTTTTCCAGAACCCAACCGTAAATGGAAGTACATCTTTCTTGTACTTGGTATTATATAGTAGAATGATTCTCATAAGTTCAGAGTTGCGATATATTTTAATGCATCCAAAGGAATCTATATATCAGCAACAGCAGCAGCAGCACTCGATGCCACTCATCCGTAATTTGAATGTGACGCGGCCAATGTACAGTTGGGGAATAAAGTATCTGAATGCTGTTGGCGGCTTCTGGCAACATCCCCAAGAATAATAAACACATCAGTGAGAGAAAATGTATATGAGTTGAAGGGTAACTTTTATTTCACTGGCTGTGGTTTCTCGACGTCACCCAGTATCAGTTATCGTTATGGAGTGATTCATGATTTTTTATTATTACTAACGTGTTTACTCCTGGCATTGCTACCAGAAGCCGCCAACAGTGTTCAGATACTTTATTCCCCAACTGTACCATACACTTGTTCACTTACTTCTCTCTACTACTTGTCTGTCTGTACATAGACCTTGAAAATTAGTCCGTGGACACCAAAGCAACAAACAACAACAACACACCTCATTGTCCGTTCAGAGGGAGAGATTTTCAAGGAACCTTCAGTATGACATTAGACCAATTACTAGTCCATTATGTGATGTGTTGTGTACCCAGTGGTCGTACAACAATGGAAATCACACCTAAAATAGACTCTCTGGTAAGGATATATAATGATATATATTGAGTACCTTTTCCGGCAGGAAGACAAGGACCAAGAAAACCAAAGGGACAACATTGAATACAAAGAGTATAATAATATATTACTTAAACAGATTAGTACAGAACACAAAGCAAACGATAAAATAATGGCACAAATTAACCCGAACCTGGTGGAGGAATAAAAACAGCACGTGTATTGTGTGATATGAATATATTAAAAACATTACACAATGTAAACCCGTTCAGTGATATTACTGTTGTGACATCGTGGACCAACTTAAGTGTGGTAGGGAAGATCAATACTGAATTGACCTTGAAAGTCCATACACGCTCAGTGGCACTGAGTAAAAACATGTACTGCACAAACTGGCTTGCACAGTGCAGTTTTTGCGTGGAACTGTACGGGCCACAAACGCACAGCACAAGCCTGTTTGTGCAGTGTGTTTGTTCAGTGTCAATTAATGTATATGGGGAGGGGGGGGGGACCTTACGGCACCTGCCTGATGCTACCTTAGGATGGACTGAGTGGAGTCTTATTCTGTTTGGAGCTGCAGTAGGTAAACCATCAAGGTGTTGGTGTCGTTGTTTTACTTGTTTTGTTTGGACGGTATCCGATTTGATTTGTTTGGTGCATGGAGGGACTGAGGTGGTTTGGGATACCTCAGTTGCCAGAGGTGATCCGAATTGTCTCTGCTGGGTTAGTACAGCCCTTCCTTAAAAGACCTGTCCACACGAGCGGGCAGCCCCGACGGGCAATACTTTCTGTGAGAAATATCCCTCGCTTTTTATCAGTTACCAGATCGGCAGATCCCATCGACCATTGCATATAATAATGAGCACACTTGTGTTGTCTACACTGTGATTTGGTAACACTTGTTTGCCCGTCGGGGCTGTCCGCTCGTGTGGACAGGCCTTTAAATTAATTAAATTATAGGGAATAATTTCTGTATGACTCCACCTGTGTTGGTTCTGACGTTAATTAAGGTCTATCTGGACCTTAGGTAAAGGCTACCTTTCGGCCTCAAAAGGAGTAAAATTTAAAAGAATTATGCGTTGGATGAGGTGAGTTAAAGTATAGGGCAGCCCAGACCAAGCTCAAGAGTTACATTACTTACTACAGGTTTCCTCAGTCTACTCAGTCACATCTTCACTTTCGATTCAGACCATATTAAGAATATTATATTAGTGAGTAGTGAAGATGTTGAGTAGTTGATGAGTAGTGAAGATGTCGGAAAGGGAATAGAGATGTGTGGTGAGTTTTAATAATTATGCATTGGCAAGTAATGAAGGTGTAATGAGTAAGTAGGGATATGTTGTAACAAGTGAAGGTGTTGGAAGGACAGTAAAGATGTGTGATGAATAGATAATATTTATTAGTGATCAATAAAGGTGTGTGTAGTCAAGATATGTTGGCAACGAGTGAAAAATCAGAGGGCAGTAGAAATGTGGTGAATAGTGAAGTTGAAATGTTTATAGTGTTGATGTGATGGTAGTAATGATATAGTGAAGTCGTAAATCAGTAGAGAAGATAATTATAATGGGAAGGACTGAATGATATTGCCTATAAAATTTGATTACTGTTATATAAATGCAAATTAATATATGGATATATAGAGGCATACAAATACTGAAGGAGTTGATGTTGTTCTTCATCTGTGCTACAGGCTCTTATGTTTTGGGTGTACCTGTATGTGGTGAATCTCTTGTAAAATGTTATGTCTCTCATCAGTATCAAGATCCCTTATTAACGTAAAGTGTCTTTCAGTACTTTATACATAAGACAGAATGAGGGTAGCCTACGTGTGTTGGGTAGTAACTCATGCTATCAAGATATGGGGCACCAGGCCTTCTGTAGTTCCCTAACTTTTTCTGCTCTGATCTTCTCCCATGTATAAGTGGACCTCAATAACTGTAAACAATACTTAAAACTGAAAGAAGCCCTCAGCAACACAGCAGTGCCCTCATGTATTTTGTAAACGATTTCCCCAAATATAAAGAAGTAAGTGGGTATCAAGTGGGGCAGAGGTAAAGACTGGAATCAGGATGGGAGGTGAGGCTGGCCAGTTCAAAGCTGAAGGTATAATTTATTGTATTCCTTTAGCCTTGGTCCAGATATTTCCTGAACATGGGAGTTGTAGGTTTAGTTATATAAATGGACTAGCCAACCCTCGCTCTCTACGCGGGATCTTGTCTCTTAGCCTTATATTAAGATTGAAGGTATAATTATATAAAGTTTTTCTGTACAACAACATGATTTGCTTCTTTAGGGTTTGCTGTCACCGCTACGCGACGTCACCAAAAAGATTATAATGTACCATTACATAAGTAGTTCTAACGCTAATCTTCTCATTATATTTACAGATAAACTACAGGTGACAGCAGTAGGACAGTCTGTTGCATTATACAAGACTTGTCCCTCGGTGTTTACCTTGACTACTTACCTGGCACCAACATCAAACCTACACCTCAGCCATGGACATTCCAAGGGCAATATCAACTTCGTCTTCCCTGGACGAGATAAGCGCCAGTTATGACGATGTTCCAATCATTGACTCTACCTCTGTACCAAAGGTGCTGTGAACTTCCTACAACTACATATACCTAACATTAATAATGATATTTATAATATAATAATGATTATAATAATTATTCTTAGTTTAATAATAAAAATAAATAATAGTTATAATAAAAGGCCCTATGGCATAGAGATGATAAACAAACACACGGAAGAAATAACAACTAAAGTATCTAAGTTAATAAACGGGTACAACATGATTCTAATGAAGGAGAAATATACAGCTCAGTACACACACAGATATAAACACAAACAAGACAACATAAAGGAAGCACAAACATCCACAAACGGGTGTCGGGTCTTGGTCAGAGTGAATATTATAAAATAAAGGAGAATATAACTTAGAACAAAGTATAGATAGTGAAATGGACACAAAAGAAGAAACGACAAACTTCAAAAAGGGATCCAGGCTGTCATGTAGAGAGAGAGATATTTGTATTACGGGACATTGGCTACACTGACTTTGTCCCATATAGTCATTTTTCAGGCTTGATGCGATCGATATATTATAGTTATATGGCAATATCGATATTTCTATTCCCTGTATACCCTAATTTCACCAACTGTCCTGAATTCGGCACCCAGAAGCTGAAAGGCACAAATATGTAAAGTTGGCCCCACTCCAGTGAGGAGTTGTCAACTCTAGTCGAGATAGAAATCCCAAAAACCAGCTGGAATAATTCATTGATGGCAGTGAATGGAGCTTACAACTAGTGGTTCGGGGTTCCCGTCTCGGCCAGAGTTGACAACGCTTGAGGCCAACTGGACGTGACTCCTCTGGTAAGCCAACACTGTGTTCCTCCTACAGAGACTGCTGGGTCGGAAGGCGTCCCTTGATCTGATGATGACAGAGGTGGAGTGGAAGGAGGAGAGTCGTGTGTTGGTTCTCTACACTGGGGGTACCATTGGTATGGTCCGCAATGATCGAGGCAGTAAGTAGCCAATAATTCCTTCTCTCTATACAGTCCACCACGTAGAGATAGTATTGCCCAGAAACTAATTCCTCCAAAATGTTTCAAACAACAGACCACCATTATTTTTGTCAGCCTGGTCCTGTTTCCTGGCATACTTTGGAGGAATCAATGCACTCCAATGTACCAACAGTATACTCTCCTCTTTAATAGCAGTGACTCCTCAAGTTTGCAATAATATCAATAATAGCACACCTGTATGGTGTTAATGTAACGTGTGAAAACTGACGATAATAATATATGTGATGATACAAAAGCATAACACGAGTGGACGTTATCTCAACACTCGATATTGTTAGTCCATTACTATAGCATCTTAAGTGTTACCCAAAGTTAGCTTAACAGTTGTATATCCCATAAAACGATATCGCTGGATACAACATGTGATGACTATTGAACAATAAATATTAATTTGACATATATAGCGCCATCATTGTGCTTGGTTAGGACAAATGAAAATGGTAGGAAAGAAATAAGGGTTTGTGTTTATTATTTGGGCTTAACGTCTATCGATTACGTAATGGTCATTAAGGCGATATTTAGAGTGTATGTATGTGTGTATATGTGGAGAAGTGTACGTGTGTGTGTGTGTGTAAAAGTGTACGTATGTATGTACTGTGTGGTGTCTGTGTGTTCTCCCCCCTAAAAATAATGGTAATGAGGCGAAATACTCTGTCTCTATATGATAGCAGTAAAGATATACATCACATACACATACAGAATGAGGAGACAGATAGATAACACTGCACCAGAGGGGGAAAAACTTTATATGTACTATTGTAGTGTAACATTTAGGGCCAGGCAAACACACCATATTTTTACCCCGTAGTTATTATTATTATTTTTTTTTTAGGGTGTTGCCTTTAGTGATGTGGGCAGTACTTTAAGAGTTTGGACGCCCCTTTGAACTCGATCCACTTCCTTTCAATTCTTCAACAGTCCCTTCTTACCTTCTATTTCTTTCGTGTTTGCTGTCCCTCCTCTCCATCACCACCTTCCTCGTCCAACAGGGTTACATACCAGGCTGAGGGTGATATTCTTCTTTCATTCCCAAATCAATATCTTCCTCCTCTCAGTCTTATCGTTGGACTTGGCAGGTCGCTCCATTAAGGGGGAAGTTTTGTGTTGGTAAATCCGGAGCAACTGAATCCTCGAAACTATTCCAAGCAACAGAACACTATTATTTTTGCTCTTCTGGTCCGGTTTCCTAGCATACTTTGGAGTAATCAAGGCACTCCAATGTACTAAAAAAGAATTACCACCTTAATTAACTTGGCCACAGAAGGATTATTGATTGTCCATACATGTGTGTACTCGTATGTGTGTGTGTGTGTGTATATAGATGTAGTACGTACAGGGTATCGCTAAAATCATTATGTGCTGCTCGACTGTTTCAAATGGCCTGATGGTGTGTGATAGGAGCACCAGCAAGTATTATTATTGGGGTAGTACGGTGTTGGTAAATCTGGAGCAACTCATTCCTCCAAACTATTCCCAGCAACAGGACACCATTATTTTTGTTAATTAAGGGGGTGAGGGAGTAGGGGACAGGCTTGGGGGGTGCGGGAATAGGGGGACAAGCTTGGGGGGGGTAGAAAGCCTGTCCCATATTCCCGCACCCCCCTAACCCCCCCCCCCCACCAAGCCTGTTCCCCTACTCCCGCACCCCCCCCCCAAGCCTGTCCCCTACTCCCACACTCCCCTAACCCCCCCCCCCCCCAAGCCTGTCCCCCTATTCCCGCACCCCCTTAATCTGGTTCTGTTTCCTGATAATATATATGTGTGAAGGAATTAATGTGTTCCAATGTACCAAAAGTATACTAACACATTAAGATAGGATAAGCGTTGTAATTGGTCCACTGTTAGCCTATGTCAGATCATTCCAAATTTCAATAAGACCTGGATATGTAATATGGATCGTGACTGTATTTATTTATCGGTCAAAGTGCACAAGGAATTTAAGGGCAGTCTGTACAGGTCCAGACATAATTGACACACTTGATACGCTACCCTCGTCGAATATAGATATAGCAAGGTCTTTTATATAGGTACAGTCGCAATCCAAAATATGTATCCTGGTGTTGTTGAAATTTCGAATCATTTGATATACTAGTGAACCAATTACAACGCTTATCATGTTTCATATTTGCTTGAGTTCGCTTAATATTCGATCAGGTTATTCGAAGCAAGCCTGGATACATATTTTGTATTGCGAGTGTAGGTGTTTATAAGAGACCTTGATATAAGGGTCCACTCGCAATCCATAATCACCAGCCCACTTGAGTCGAAGCCCGAGATCTGAAGCAGACTGTTTCTGGACGACAGGCCACCCAAACCACCACGAAGCAACACACATTTCGAACCAATGAAGGTTTTTTGTGGTTCTCTGTATTATTGGTTCATAAGGTTCACTCTCACAGCTCACCTTCATGCGCATGATGCAGGATATTTGACCATAACTGTACGGTATGTCACAGGCATTACGAGAATCAAGCAGTTTTTATTTGTTTCTTTTTTGATGTAGTCATTTACGTGGATGCAGGAGCCTTATTTATCCAGGTTTTCTTGTGTGTATGAACACTACCAAAAGAACGCTAAGTGAATATTGGAGTAACAGTGTATTAATAATAGTAATTATGTTTATGTTTCATTTCCACAGACCTGGCTCCTATCCCAAGAGAACTTGAGATTAACATCAGACGCTATCCTCATATGCATGATCAACTCTACGCCAGTAATCACTATGGTGATAGTATCAACGCTCCTCTTGTACTCCCGTGAGTAATTTACTATATAGATGCAGTGGCTTTGTATATAAGGGTAATGGACTGCTATAACACGCCACAGGCTCAAAGGTCAATGTAACAGATATGTGTAACTTTTGTTATACTCTGTGCAGTAACATGTTAACTTAAACTATGATAATTTCGTTGTAATACGTTGCCAATAAATATATAAAATAATATAAGAGTACCGTGGGCATTCATGGATTACATATGTAAGTACAGTATATGACATTTGGGTAAGAAATTGAAATAGGCTACATCACCATACAATTAAGTTATTCATAAAATAAACTGTGTCTTTAACAAGATGGATAGGAGGGACAGTTGAAGAATTGGAAGGAATTGACTCGAGTCCGAAGGGGCGCCAAAGTTCTAAAATTTTTGTATCGTACTACCTATATCACCGCAGGCAATACTCCCCCCCCCCCCTCCCTCCCACACACACACACACACACACACACACACACACACACGGGATATAGGAGACAGAAGGAAGGGCAGGGAGCAGGAAGGAAAAGTGGGACAGTTGATGTGAGGAAAGGGTTCAAAGGGGCGCCCAAACCTTCTTATGTGTCACTTATGTTTTGCTTTCATTTTTCCCTGTGTTGTTCTTTGGTATTTCGGGGTGGAAGACTTTGTGAAAATAAATATAGACAAAAACAAAGAATAGGCTACAAATGTACAAAAATAAAAACGTGTGTGAGCTAAAAAAAAATAAAAAATAGAAAGGTGATGCAGGGAAAGTAAAAGAAAGAGATGAATTATATAGAAAACTGTGAATAGAACGAATGATAAGAAAGAAATGGAAATATAAAAGAATGTTTCGAAGACTGTTAGGCTGGTATTATTAATTAAACGTTATCTTCAACGAAAACAGTTGCTCCAGAATTACCAATACAAAACTTCCCCTTAAGGTGGTAATTCTTTTTTGATACATTGGAGTGCCTTGATTCCTCCAAAGTATGCTAGGAAACCGGACCAGAATAGCAAAAGTAATGGTGTTCTGTTGCTTGAAATAGTTTGGAGGATTCAGTTGCTCCAAAATTACCAATACAAAACTTCCCCCTTAAGGACCCTGTGATGTAGTCAGAAAATTGGAGGTAATCGAGTCCTTCAATTACAGTTACGAAACGCCACCTATATGGAAGGAGTTTGTTTCGTAGCATAGTCAGGAGGAATCAGAGGCCTCCAATATCCATATATGATCACAAGGTCCTTAATGATGATTTGCTTTATGTTTAGGGAATGTCGTGAGGCGAGGCGAGTGGTGTATTGGGTGTACGAGTATGACCCACTCCTTGACTCCTCTAATATGACCATGGACGACTGGATCCGCATCGCCAAAGACATACGGGTAAGAGAGTAAATATGCAGTGTTGGTGTTGGTGTTGAAGCGATTGTTTATTGATTGATTGATTGGTTGGTTGATATTAGGCGCCGCAACAACGAGGTCATATAGCGCCAGGTGATTGATAGAGAGGTGAGACAGCAAGCAAGCAAGCAGGAAGGATATAGAAAGAAAAGAGGGAGAAAAGGAAAGAAGACAGGAGTGAATTTTGAACACAGAGATAGTAATTAAAAGAGATGTAAGTATTGGATAGCAAGGAGAGAGAAAAAAGGTGAATTTCAAGCCTAGAGAGAGTGAGAGATTTTTCTTTGTGTTGAATCTGTATTACCAAAGACATACGAGTGAGTGTAAAGCATGGTTTGTGTTGAATCTGTATTACCAAAGACATACGAGTGAGTTTAAAGCATGGTTTGTGTTGAATCTGTATTACCAAAGACATATGGGTGAGTGTAAAACAATGACATACCTGACTTGTGTTGACTAATTCATTTCCTGTGTTGTTGGATCTGCATTGCTAAAGACAAAATTATATACAGGTGAGTGAAGAACCTTGACCTGCTATTATTATTATTTATTTTATTTTATTTTATTTTTTTTTTTACTGGGCCCAATGCCAGAATATCTGTGGTGTTAACGATGGTACAGTATACCAGTACGATGGCTCTGTATTGTTGTGTCTATAGGGAGTCATAGTACCGTTATCAGGCCATCGTAAACACCAACAATGTGTTTGGTTTGCATACGATCCGTCCACTACTTCCTTGCTTGTGTTAGATCTGCATCGCTAAAGACTATAAAGACTATAAAGAGGCTATACTGGTGAGGGTATAGTATAAATAAATAATGATACTTTACACTCACCCGTATGTCTTTGGTAATACAAATTCAACACAAAGAAAAAACTCTCACTCTCTAGGCTTCAAATTCACCTTTTATTTCTCTCCCTTTCTTTCCAAATACACCTGCCAGAATTGTGTTGACTCTAATTCATTGCTTATATACCACTTTGATACTGATGCATTCATTATACATACATATTATTTTTTTAGGATTTGAACTGTGTGTTTATCATACATAATTTAATTAAACTGTGATGTTCCTACATGATAGGATGATGTTATCTTCTTACATGTTATTATTATTATTATTATTATCATCATCTGTTTGTAGTATTCTGTTGATTGAAATTTTAATTAATTTTTTATAATCAATTCTTGCGTAATGTCCTCGCCAGTGGGAATAATTTCACTCACGTTATCTTCATACAACACAGTGAATAATTATCACAGCAAACACCATCACTTCCATTGAATCATCATAGTTTACTGATCTAAACTAATTATGCAGAAAATAAAAACCCAAGATAATGATGATAATATGCTGATAATAAATATTTACCAG
Source organism: Petrolisthes cinctipes (assembly GCA_033782935.1). Lineage (NCBI taxonomy): Eukaryota > Metazoa > Arthropoda > Malacostraca > Decapoda > Porcellanidae > Petrolisthes > Petrolisthes cinctipes. Next base: position 208,478 of record JAWQEG010001836.1, read on the forward strand.
GATATTGGAGGCGAGGTTAATTCGGCTAGTATGATGATAAATGGTTTACATTGGTTTGTGTTATGATGCAGGGTGTGTATGAGATGTTTGATGGGTTTGTGGTGCTTCATGGGACGGACACCTTGGCCTATACTGCTGCTGCTCTCTCCTTCATGCTGGAAAACCTTGGCAAACCTGTCATCATCACCGGTTCACAGGTTAGTTTGTATAATAAGGGGATAGTTTATTTTCAGTACAGCCACAATCAAATATTCACCGACACTTTCCTTCCATCGTGCAAATAAATCAGTATCATATCAAAATATAATCATACAACAACACCTTACTTCAACTCAACCCTCTCAATTATTATTATGAGGTGCTGCAAAATCATACATGTGTTGTTGTTTATTACCAAGATATTTACTACGATGGAAGGAAAATGTCGGTGGATATATGATTGTGGCTGTACATTGGAGTGTCTTGATTCCTCCAAAGTATGGCTGCCAGGAAACAGGACCAGATTAATTAACAAAAATAATGGTGTCTTGTTGCTTGGAATAGTTTGGAGGTATCAGTTGCTCCAGTTTTACCAACATTTTACAGTACCTCCCCCTTGAGGACTGATTGATTGATTGATATTAGGCGTCGCAACAGTGAGGTCATATAGCGCCAGAAAAACGTGATAGAGATGCGTGACAGCAAGCAGGAAGGAAATAGAAAGAAAAAAGGGACAAATGAAGAACCGAAGTGTAATGGCCACATCACCGTAACACCTTGGAATGAAACAGTACGAAAGTATAGATGATGTTCTCTGTAATTTTGGTTCAAGATCGGGTTCCCTCTCATGGCTTACTTTCGTTCACCCAACACAGGACTTTTGACCGTGACTGTACAGTATATTCAAGCCCGAATTTTTTTTTTTATTTTGGTACAGTCGCGCACCCCAATCTCTAGTTGAAGCCCGAGATCAGGAGCAGGTGGTTTCTGGACGACAGCCCACCCAAAGCCTCCATTGGTTCAAAATGGGTGTGGCCTCGTGATGGTTTGGGTGGGCTGTCGTCCAGAAATAAGGATCCTGCTTCACATCTCGGGCTACGACTCAGGTGGGCTGGATAGAGATTGTGGTCAGCTACTGTAACTTTACTACTGTGGATGAACAGAAACAAAGTGATAGTTTACTCTGCAGTTTTTTTTTTTTTTTTTTTTTTTTTTTTTTTTTTTTTTTTTTTTTTTTTGAGAGAGAGAGTCATAATAATAATCCAACCACCAGAGAGTGTCCCCTTAACCTCTACCTACAAACACTCAGGAACAGTTTCTAAGAAGGGGTTAGCAATATCAATAATAGTAGCCACATAAATATTTGCACATTTCCCATTAGTATGTGTAATTCCGAATAAAAAGTCTTGAGTCTGACGTTACTGGCATCATCGGAAGGGTACCGTAACAAAATGTCATTGATGCTGCCGTAATATGCTAATAATAATCGAGGTGAAGTAACCTGTGATGTTTTCCTTATTTTTAAACAGATCCCTATTTTTGAAACTCGGAGTGATGGTCGTGATAACTTCGTAGGGTCAGTGATCTTGGCTGGGAGTTACACTGTACCTGAAGTCACTGTTTTCTTCAACAACAAATTGTACCGAGGTAACCGAACCACCAAAGTTTCTACAGGTCGACTCCAGGCATTTGATTCGCCTAATATGTCTCCTTTGGCTACAGCTGGCATATCCATTCAAGGTAAGCTGTCCACATTTTCTACTCGCTTTAGCATTTGGATTAGCTATCTGTTACCTGAGAAAGTCATTCAGTGTTGTAATCAATGTTTTTTATTTCCTTACAATCAAGTTATAGAGTACGATATTAGTAGTTTCCCTGGAGAATTTTTGTCAGAAGGTTTTGCCAGATACTTTTCTTATCTGCACGAATAAGGGAGCACATTCTAACACTGTAGGTATGTATATTTGCGAAGGGCGACTGTAGTTTACAGTTGTTAATTGGGAGAATAAAAAGTAAATTAATGCTCACCCACATCAACACACATACACGTACAGTGTTTGTGTGTGTGTGTTGAATCAGTGGTGTTGGGTGAACAATATGGTTCATGGCTGGAGGTGGTATTGGTAAGGACAAGAGCAGCCTGACTGTCACCCTTGTTATCTATAAGGACGGATGAGCTCTGCAACAGTTTCCTACAATCTCACTCACACCACAGGGCATCGGAATAAGGGAATCCAAAATATAATTAGGTGTTTCGTTGTCCGAGCCTGAAGTGGTTTAGAAGGCTGGCGCCCTGTAGCTGGCTGCGGGACAGAACATTAGTCCGGCACTGTACATACAATACAATTATGTAAGATCGAAACTCTTTAGGAGTCTTTCTGAAAAATTCTTTATTTGGTTAAACACGACTTCTGATGCACTGTAGGCTACACAAAGGAGAATGGTAATCACTTATACCAGGACCTTCATTGGTTTCCAAGTAGTAGTCATTATGATACCGGGATAAATTGCCTTCCAACAAAATTTAATATGCCTTTGTTTTTATTTATTGCTGCTTGGCTCCTTCACAAAATATTTCTTTTACTTTAAACGAATGAATACCTGGTAAAAGTCACACTCTGTATAGTGTACAATGCTTGTTTTTATGAGTCCTTTTCTTAGATTTTATAATATATTGCCTTTTCTTAGATTACATAATATTAACTTTGTTTCTCTGTTTCCCTCCGCAGTTGAATACCGTTCAATCTTCCGACCTCGAACGCTGAAGAAGTTCACAGTTCATGACAGACTAAACAGAAATGTGGGACTATTGACGATTTTTCCTTCTATATCGACGGAGACTGTGAGGTCGTGCTTACAACCACCCATATCAGGTGTAGTGTTACAGACGTACGGTGCAGGGAACATGCCAACCAACAGGACTGACATTATGCAGGTGAGAAATATTGTTCCTACCTCTGTTGTAGCCTGTGATTGACTCGAATATGTAAATTGTCCCAATTCGATTTTGCACTTTGGTCATTCATACTTCTACATGAAGGGGGTGCGGGAATAGGGGGACAGGCTTGGGGGGGGTTTAGGGGGGTTCGGGGAGTTTTGGGTGGTGCGGGAGTAGGTGGACAGGCTTGGGGGGGGGGGGGGTAGAAAGCCTGTCCCCTATTCCCGCACCTCCCAAGCTTGTCCCCCTATTCCCGCACCCCCCAAGCTTGTCCCCCTATTTCCGCACCCCCCAAACCCCCCCAAGCCTGTCCCCTTCTCCTGCACCCCCTTAATAAATGATTTTGCCGCACTCAAAATTATTTGAAATTGGTCTAACAAGTCTGTTGTTGATTGTTATAGTTTTTTTTATCTCTATCCTCTGCTGTTATATATATGAGAGGGTGAGTGAGAGGAGAAACATTGTGTATACATCTACCAAGTGACTCGGTGACTGCAAAACAACAAACCTAATAATAATGTTGTATTGCAGTTACGTAGTCTTACATTTTCCATATGTTGTAAGTCTTCGAAAACGACAGCGTGTGTACGAATACTTGCGACCAATAGTACTGTACTCATTGGCATGCAGGAAACAAGAATTTTTCACAATTATAATTATGTTCGTCAGTGCAATATTTAGCTCAAGTTTGTATGAGCACAATATACACTATACTGGTGTAAAGATCATCCCTTGACTCGACTATAGTTTAATCGTACACAGCTGTTTATATTGTCCACAAAGACAGATGTAGTGATGGAGAATAGGGAACAACAGCAGAGTCAATATAAACCTGTACACACAAGACTGACAATCAATTATTACAGATCTACATATGGTATGGTTATGATATGCTTTCTAAGGGTTCCAGTTAAGTCAAAGATAGTTCGATGTGGTTGGCAAGAGATGGATGAGAATATCAAGCTGTACTATACTTTCAATTTTGTGTAAATTTACAGTATTTATTTTTTTATCTTATATATATATATTTTTTTTTTTTTTTTCCCCAGTTGTTGAGAGATGCCACAAAGCGAGAAGTGATTCTGGTCAACATAACTCAGTGTTTGCACGGTGCAGTGGACTCCATATACGAAACTGGTCAGGTGAGATTTCTATAGTAGTTTTTGTATTAATATCTATGTGTTTATCTTTCCTCTCGCAACCATGCTATGTAAGTAGTAATGCGATAGTGGACAAAGCCTTTTTGTTTATTGAGGTTGAAAGTGTGTAATCGATTTTTTTTTTTCTCTCATTTACGTATTTTTTGCTATAAACTAATAGTTTCTCAGATAACATTATTAAGGTCTCCCTCAAGAGCAAGGCAAACAAAACTACATTACATTCATGTATATATATATATATATATATATATATCCTTAACTTAGAACAAATTTGAATACCAGCTCTTTATGTTATGTTCAGCCTTTTTGTCATTTTCATCTCAGTAAGTTTTTCTTCATTTAGCCTATAGCTTATAATTTCTCCTTTCCATATCTTTCCGACGGCATATGACCCAAGCTGTTGTACAGCCATTAGGGATTTCTTCCCAGTTAGTCTAAGCATTTATTATTATTGACCTGTCATAGTGTCAAACTAACATATGTTACCATGACACAGGCACTGATGGACACTGGTGTAATATCAGGACATGACATGACTCCCGAGGCAGCCCTTACCAAACTCAGTTATGTCTTATCCAAATCAAATTGGGACTATGAAACCAGGAAGAAAGTAAGTTGTCTATTTTTTTGTATTTTCGCTTTGCATAGACTAACCCAGTGTTCAATTATAAAAACTATGAAAACTTGTGTAACTTTTTTATTATTGAATACTTGTTTGCACCACAGAAAAGTTAGTTTAGAATAATTATTTCTATAAACAGCAACGAGATGCATGGATGAACTAACTTCTGTTCAGTTTTCACAAGCCATCAACCCTCGTCATTAAATAATCGAAAGAATCTGAGTTGTTTGCATCTTGTTTCAAATATTCTAGTGCAAGTGTAAGGAGGTGATGCTGGTATAATTATGTCTGTGTTATTATATTTATGTATTACTAACAAATTTTATGATTTTTTGTAATAGCAATAGACTAAATAGAAATTATAACTGTTTAAAAGAATCCCCGCAATTAAACCGATGTGTTCTACCCAGACTCTATCGTTATTTGTTTAGTCACAGACAGACATAACTATAGTGCATAATCCTTCTGGGTAGAATATTGGCAAATCATTGGTCTTTCTGCAGCAGAGGGTCAAGTTTAATCTCAGCTGCATTTCATAGTAGTGGAAATGGAGAATTGAATCATGCCTCACTCCTCTAAAACTATGACCATTTTGCCAAAAAAAATGTTATTCTACAAGAAAGAGGTTATTTAGGTGAGTGTTGATATCTACAACATTACCCGGCGGGATGTTAAGGGGGTGCGGGAGTAGGGGACAGGCCAACTAATGTTCACATGGATGGAACTCAAAACATGATGCATGGCAACTTTTGGCAATGGTAACGCACTCCAAGATAAATTTCATTATCTGGGTCGTGTTACTGCTACGAGGCTAGTCTGATGATAACTGCACACATTAAATCCTAACTGCATCATGATATCAGATAATTATTATTATGTAATATTAGAAGATGCTTTGAAGATGCTTTCATACTTTAGCCCATGGCGGTACTGTACAGAACCTTGTTGATCATTTCCCCAGATGATGAATACCAACTTGCGAGGAGAGATGACCCTGATGGAATATTCTAATGGTGATGATGGAAACACGAGGGGATTGGATATCTTCTCTGTCATCACCCGAGCGTTGCGGCTGTCCTCGGAAGAAGATGTAGAGGCAGTGAAGGATATGGTCATTCCTACAGTCTTCTTCACTGCTGCTGTTAACGGAGACATCACTCGCCTCCAACAAGTCTATAAGAGTGTGAGTACCGGCTGTTATTTTTTATAAACTTGGTAGGCATGGGAATGTTAGTGATTAATGCACTTCTTAGGTAGGCAGAGCTTAAGAATATGAATATATAATTCGATAAGGAAATAATGTGGATGTTTTCTCCAAGAACTGATGAATTATAAATGAACAGTTGGAGAATTCCTTAGATGGTACTTATTGCATGCGATAAGCAGAGGTTGGTATAAATCAAAGTTGTACTGTATTGTGTATATGAGTGCGTAGTTCTCACAGAAATATACCAATAATGCACACTACCATCCACTCATACTAAGACTGAGATGGTTTATAATTATAAGTGTAATACTCAATTACTCCAAGAATGTTTATTGTTATCCATGATTGTATAGATCATGGTGCCATCCATTAGAGGTGTACAGTCACTCACAATTCTGGTGGATATATTCCGCGTTGTTACCTCTATGTCTCTTATAAGGCTCATCAACATAGTGGTGTTCTGAACTATGCTTACTGCCTCGTTGCTCTCTATTCTCGTAATTAAAAGCTGCTAATCCTCTTGTGCGATTTGAAGGGAACAAGAGTTGGAAATGTTGACTGTATTAGCCATTATTGTCAGGGAGAGTAATATAATCAAAACAAAGAAACTTTACTGTAATGCAATACTTCTGGCCCAGCTTGGATTCCCTTCTAATAAACTATGCAGTATCCAAACTCTCGTAACTCTTTTGCAAAGTTGTTTGTTTGTGCTCGAATTGTTGAGGTTACTTGATAACTCAACCCATACAACCATTAATCATCAAAACAAAATACATTGAAACTGTCTTCCAGTTAAGTTCATTTACGTTTAATTATATATGTATTTGTTATGTAGAACTGGTTACTGCAACGTCCCATTTAAATTACTAAGGCTCCTTTACTTTGGAGCAATTGATGTCCACACTCACATAGAAGAGCAGACTCGCTCTAACTAATGTCTGGTGTTTTAAACTGAACCAACACGCTCTAATTAATGACTGGAGTAGGATGGTTTAGGTCACCAACCAATCTTAACAATACTACCAAGGCAGCACCTGATTCCTTTTGATAACTGAATCTACCAGTCTGCCACTACCTACTCGACCCTAGCCACTACTGTCTTGTATTGATCAGTCAAGAGTCAGTATAAGTATCCCGGTCTGGTTGAAGTTTGGAATCACGTTCATCATCAGTTGTCGATCCGATGAAACCTTGCAACACGTTTGTCTCGACCAAGCATTTTAACTCAGTAGACAAGAGGTCTCCATTGATTTAAAGATATTGTAATTGAACATTGTTATAGACTCCTCTATGAGGTAGGAATAGGATAAGAACTGAGGAAAAACATAGAGAGGGTAAATGACATGGAAGGAAAAGAAATAATGTCGTAATAATAAGGAAAAAAGATTCCTGGTTTTAGTGAAAAGTATCTGAGGGTTTCTCATGTGTCCACAGTAATACCTTATAACTAATAGCTAAGAAAATAGGTGTTTCCCAGTATGATAGTAGGAGACTTATCCTAAAAATCAGTACAGGTATACCAAGGAACTTTTCTACATCTCTGGTGTGTATACCAGTGTGTTGGAAGCTCCTAATTATCTTGTATTCAGTTTTACCTTGTAATGAGTCTCTGTGTTCTCTAACAATACTCAAGTGTTTATTCCCTCCCCTGCCTCAGATGGTGGACTCGGTAAGCCTAAGCTTATTATATTACTATTATTGTTATTATTATTATTTCTTTGGCTCACAGCTTTCCATGCTCAATATATTGTCACATGCAACTCGATATCCGAGAACAGCATCATCACACAGTACACATTACAAAGTTCTTCTACACCAACCATTTGCATGGAAAAGGAAGATGATTCTGGGATTATATATCTATTTTGACTTGGCTTACAGAACAGCACAGTTGCTGCTTTTCACAACAAAGACTTAAAAATCTGCTATAAAATAATTCACTTTTAATTTTTGTTTACATTACCAGGTATTTACAGCACAGTACATAAGAGAAAATATATTTATAAAAGTGGGATACCGAACAGGACTACCTTCGCCATCTCTTCCAAAAGGGGTGATCTTCTCTCATCCTTGTAAAATTACCTTGTGTTTTGTTATCACATTACAGTAACATTAGCTTGGGTATGATAAGCACTTTAGGAATGGATGTCATTAATCTCATTAAGATATAGGTGAAAAGTTTATATTGAGACACAAACCAGGTTTTAATATTAATTATGCCTACGGAAATGATGGAATAGTTTGAACACCATTCCTGTAGTACGATAGATGAAGGAGATCCCCCCCCCCCCAGGTAGATGATATCCTAAAGGTGTCGAGAACCTCACCGATGTGTTTGGATTCCTCCCTTCTCTTTCCCTAAGCTTACTTGCTTTTTACATTTATTATTTCTTCTACTTTTTGAGTATCAAATCAACCACTGCTACACACACGCACACACACACTTAGAAATAACTACCTACGATAAAAAGAGAGTAAGATAAGTAAAAAGAACAGCACAAATTAATTTAGTTTGAGACTCATAGGTAAACCAAAGCCAGAGGGTAGCAAATACAGAAGAATCAAGGTCATGTATGTACAGTATAGGCGAGCAAGTGATGTTGTTGAGTGTGTTTACGCAACAACATTCTCTGGAACGAAATTGAGGATAGAGAAAGTGAGAGGAGACGGAGAAAGGTTACAGTAATTTGCTACTGATTCCTGAGTTTCGGTGAAAGAAAGTGACGTTTAGCAGAGGAAAAATAGTGTTCCACAGATGGGACATTAGTAGAAAAGCCATAAATGTTGTAGAAGTTGATAAAGAATGAGTCCAAGGCATCTCGATGGGTCGTTAATGTTGAGGTTCAAAATGTGGAATGTTTAGTAACACATCCTTAGGGGTCTCAGACACATTTGTTTGAAGTTATCCAATTTAAACAATTTGAGAAAGCATGTGATATGTTGTGTGTTTGCATGTATGATACACTCCCGCCCAAAAGTTCCTTAATTCCGCCAACCAGTTTCGAACCTTTAAATTCATTTGTATCGTCTTTTTCTGGTTGACACTGAGGCAGTCCTGAACATCTGAAACTGCCAGGTAAACAATAGCTGACTGGCGGAGTTAGCGAACATTTGGGCAAGAACGTACATAGATGGAGAGTAATGTCTTTGAGAGTATGTTGGACTCTATTCGGTGTAAATGAGACACAAAAATAATCAGGGAAAGTGAACAGACATATGAGCTTCGCAATAAAGAATAATGTATTATGTCGTAAGTCTCTTTATGATGATATTATAACATGCATTATGTACCAAGCATGAATTAATGCTTGTTTTGCCAATACATTAGAAGTACATTCCAGGTCCAGCCTCTTCTGTCTAAGGCGGTACAGTACTCGAACCTAATATTATAGAATTAAGCCTATAGTTCACACAATGCGTCAAAGAAGGGTATAGCTGCATTGGTACAGGTGAGGATTGCAGTGTCTGTTCTAGTAGATTTTGCATCCAGTTGTTCATTCTCAGTTGAAATGTGTCAGCGAGGTGTACAGGCAGGTAGGGTTGTTCATTCGCTGCGTGGAGGAGGGGTAGGAGCATGGAGGTAAGATAATACCTCCATGGGTAGGAGGCCCATTCTCTGTAGACTGGGAGGGGAGACTTTCATACATTTCAGGTTGACATGTATCTACAGACAGATTAGCATGTTCACTCTAAAAATGTTAAAAGTTTGTACTTATCCGTTATTTATTCTTATCTTCTCTAATATAAATCACAATAATGTGTCTTTCTTTATCTTCTTACCTACTCTAGCTACACTCGCATGTGAATCCCATTTCAAAACTAATTTCCTATTTCATCCCTGTTCAGTTAACCTAAACTACTTCCACTCTCAATCGAAACTGCCACTCACCATTCTAAGTTGTATAGTTCACTGCAATACTTAAGTTACAGAATCATATATCATCTCACCTTATTCAATGTTCTCATACCATTTTACAGTAAAATTTCTTCTTGCATAAAATTATACACCTCATTCCTTCATGCAACATCACTCATATTATCCTTTCACTCATATATATATTCCATTACTCACTCCGTTTATACTGGTACCCACCTTTAACTTGTGCACCATAAGTTTCTGAGCATCATATGTGACTGTTCCTGCAGGGTATAGAGATCAACCTGCAGGATGCTTCAGGGTGGACTGCTTTACACATGGTTGTCAAGGATGGGCTGATAGAAATGGTGACTTGGCTGCTGGAGCATGGAGCTTCTGTTCACATTCGAGACAAGATGGGACATTCTCCCCTCACCATCGCTGTACATCACAATCATCATAAGGTATGTTTATACTTGTTGCTTGTTACCTAGCAGTAATGGAAAGGTCTCCAAGCAATCCTGTCCTTACACCGCAGCCCCCCCCCCCCGTGTTATCTGTTAATAGCATTAGATATCATATCCCTCGATGAGCATTTCCCTCGTCGTGTTTGAACCTCCCTGTTTTTCATTATATGTTTTTCCCCCTAAGCATTCCTAGAGTTCAGGTATTTTTCCTCATCATTACGATTCCTCTCTCGTTGATGGGCGTTTCTCCATCAGCCTTGCAACTTGTACTCAATCAGTTTGGTAGATTCTCCATAATTGTAAATGTGTAGTGTTGATGTGTCACTGCGTAATGCATCAACATAGTTTGGACACATAATTTTACAGTCGCATGAAAAAGAAAACTTTGTGCATGACAGTGCTTTTTATTTCACATAACAAAGATCATTCTATGGACTGGATGTTTATTCCTTCATTTTAGGCCATCTCATGGGATCTATTTTCGGAGAGAGAGAGAGATGGATGCAACTTTGCAGAGGGGCTGTAGTGAATCAGTAAAATTCACTAAATAAGTTGATGAGAGGAAATGGCTTTGATTTCATCTTGTCCATGAGTATTGTGAAGGCTGAGGAACCCCACACATGGGATTCATACCCCATACAGGGGCGGAAGAAACCCCGGTGCAAAGACACAGTAAGCCTATGTATGATATATTTTTTTTTATTAACAGATAATCAAGCTGCTGGTTCAGACTGGTGCTCACCTCATGGAGTCACCACACAAGATTGGTGAGACATTGGTGGCAGCGGCAGCTTCAGACAACAGTTACTGTCTCACCTCCTACATGTTGGCTGGAGCTGACCTCTCATATACTGACCCTTGTGGTCGATCTCCCCTACACGCGGTCAGTCTCAGGAGTTTTTAACAGTCATTGTCCATCTTTATTATTTTCAAAGAGCCCCCCAGTATGCACAGTCGCAAACTTACCAACAACAAGTTCGATAATTACAATCACTGCATAATTTAGACACCAAATTCATCACCTCTTTAAAAAGAACAGCTTCTGACACAGCTCACTATTGCTTTTCAGGGGATTATTATTTGACTAAATTTAGAGCTATTGATTCCTCCACATTATATCAGAAAACTAATATACCTTTACGAAAGTTTTTTTTTTTTTTTTAGATATGTGTAGTAGTCTTCAGTTTCCAATAAAACCCAGGCCCCTTAAAAGGTTTCCACGCTTTTTATACTGGTCTATTAAATTTACTTCATAAACTAATTCTCCTTTCCATGTTTTTTTTCATTCAAAGCTTTCCAACCTTCCTTCCCATCTCCTTATCCATGTGACTCCAACACTTGTCTGGAATACATTATTTATACTTAATAATCATTAATATTTCCTCAATGGCAGGCGTGCACTGTTGGATCTGAGTCGTGCACTAAGATCCTGTTAGCAGCCAACGTTCCTACAGATGTCCGGGACCAAACTGATCTCACTCCAGTCATGTGTGCTCAGATCAACAACCACCTTAACCTTGTTGACCTTATTACAAGTCATGAAGAGAAGATGGACGCGTTGGGTCGCTAGCGGGCTCCGTCTTTTTTCTGGTTCTGATTATCCAGGTCATTTTATTAGAATTTATTACTTTAACCGGCAAGGAACACAGGTTGTATATAATTTCATATAACATTGTATATTTTGGTAAATCATAAAAGTGTGATTCACTGTATATTATATAATCTGATATAAATACTGTATAATGAACATGTTAAACTACCCATAAGAATTAAAGTGTTCAAGATTTCTAACATTTTCGAAGTAATTGTATGAATACTTGCACTCCTAATGAAAATAGAAGATTAAAATACTTCATGAGAGCAAACAGTACTATATAGCTCTGGTTACTGATAAACTCCGGCACTTGTTATTATATTGATGAATTGGAAAGTCTCTTATTCCTCCAAACTATGCCACGAAACGTATCCCCTATTAGTAAATGAAGGCGTCTGTTTTCTGGGATACTTTGGAGGAATCAGAGACATTCGAATTCACCAACAAGAGAATCTCGCCTTAAGGGAGGAAATTTTGTGTTGGTAAATCTGGAGCAACTGAATCTTCCAAACTATTCCAAGCAACAGAACACCATTATTTTTGCTCTGCTGGTCCTGTTTCTTGGCATACTTTGGAGGAATCAAGGCACTCCAATGTAACAAAAGCGAATTACCCTCTTAACTGTAGTAGTATTATGATTGTAACAGAAGTAATAAACACTTCCTATAATGGACAAATGTACATTAAAATGCATATTAATTTTATAACTACATATATTCCTTGCTATGATGGGGACAGTACTGTACAATGTAGTGCTGCCACATTATTCTGGACCATTAGATGATATATTTATTTTGAAGCTGTTGTTAATAAATGGAACTTGCATAATAAAGAGAAGCTTAGTTTGTTTCTGTTGATATTATTAAATTCCAGGTCTCACATCCATACGTCATAACTAGGTATGTGTTCATTATAATATACTTCATACATATTGACAAGTTCCCCTTCATGATGCCTCTATACTTACCTCAATCTAATTGTATTGCATCTTCTAATTTCTCGTTTCGTGGTCTTTCTTTTCTTAGTGTTTGTTCCAGGTTCACTTACAAGTGTTTCTTAATTTATTTCAATGACACCACAAGGTTGAAATAAGTCCCCTTCTGTTGTGTGTCGAGCCATGTTGTCCCGGTCAATGAGCGTGGTTTTTTTTTTAATCAAGGCACGCTTAGCCGCCCCCTCACGCTGAATTTTGCCTCCTCCTGTTACCGCTGCTGACTACTAACTTCTCCGAGATGATCTGATGGTTCATGCTGTTCAAGTGTCCTGGCTACGCCTACACGTCAAGAAAATACCCCTTACATCGTCATCAACTCACAGCATAGAAGACCATATTCCAAGATGATGCGAGTGATGGTATAGCTGCCCTCTACTGATAGTTACATGTATAAATAAGGTGTCGTCATCTAGTGGGCTAAAAGAGAAGCTACCAACATCATGAAGCTCAACTGTCTCATCCAGACCGACACTCGATAATCTCGGGGCCTCGCAAAATTCACAGTTTACTGACAGCCAACAGTCTACTCTAAAATATATGGTATCATATAGCCATGTCCCAGTTGTACTGCCTTTCCCATACACGCTTCATTACGACCGCTAACTAACACTGATAAGAATAGATTAGGGTTGGGGTGATGGCTGATCCCTTCACAAACTCTCCACGAGAAAGTAAACATCCTAGGCAGTGCTCTCTCAGAGACGCGGTAATAAACTTAGTCATCTGTTCCTCGCTCCCTTCCGCCATGTGGTAACACACTAATAGTCTCTCTCGCAAGCAAAATTAATGCTCACCCACACCTGCCCTCTCACTTTCTCTCTTCACAGTATTACGTTATCATTATAAGGTAATGAGTTGGTTTCATCGGTCGATAAGATAACTAACTATTCCATTACTCATTTCCTTCCGGGAGTAATTATTATACAGTGATGACAAAGGATTCACACAAACTATTCTAAACAAACTGACAGACAGCAGCCATCCGTACGGGGGACAGTACAGTGTTCGTGGTAAATCTGGAGCATCTGATTCTTCCAAACTATTCCAAGCAACAAAAACACCATAATATTGTTAATCTGGTACTGTTGGTTTCCTGGCATACATATGGAAGCTTCTAATTCCTCCTGACTATGCCATGAAACACGCTCCTTCCCTGTAGGTGGTGTTTCGTGGCAATATTTGAAGCACTCATTTACCTCCAAGTTTCTGACAATATCATAAGGTCCCTTAAGCAAATTTGTCTGCTGCTACGTCGTCGTCTGCTAGTGACGTTAACAGACGCTATGACGCCATCGTTACGGGTTATGATGCAAAGTACGGATATTTATTTATTTATTTATTTTAATCTAACATTGAATAAATATACCGTAAGTAAAAATATGTTACTAAAATTGCTAAGTTTATACATACACTGTAAAAAATAATATGATATGTCATTAATTAAACACAGTAAACCAAACGAACTAACCGGCAACTCACACACACACACACACACACAGTTTACCACCACCAGACACACACACACCTTCAATCATTCTCTTGACTCACTCTCCTCCTTAATTAACTCCCTCACCTCACTCACTTTTCACTCTCTCCTACCTCACTCCCTCATGCACCTCACTTCACTTCACTCTCCTGGCTCTCTCACACTCTTCCCTCTCATTTCACCTGCTCAGTTATCACCAAATAGTGGGAGGTGATGTGTGTGTTTCAGTGATTTCCGTGTTATCAAGGAGGTAAAATGTGGAGTATATGATTCCTCCAAACTATTCCAAGCAACAGGCCACCTCTATTTTTGTTAACCTGGTCCTGCTGTTTCCTGGCATACTTTGGAGGAGGAATCGATCAGTACCAAAAGTTTACATACTTCCCACTTAAGGGACCCTGTGATGTAGTCTAAAAGTTGGATAAAAATTAGTCCTTCAAATATTGCCACGAAACACCTTCTATAGGGAAGGAGCTTGTTTCGTGGCATGGTCAGGAGGAATCGGAAGTCTCCAAATTTTATACACGATCACAGGGTCCTTGCATAATAAGTATCCAGGTGTTGTTGTTGTTGTTGTTGTTGTTAATACGAGCCATACATAATAAGTATCCAGGTGTTGTTGTTGTTGTTATTACGAGCCATACATAATAAGTATACAGGTGGTGTTGTTGTTATTACGAGCCATTCATAATAAGTATCCAGGTATTGGTGGTGGTGGTGTTGTTGTTGTTGAAATTTGGAACCATGTGACATACCAGTGACTCAACTTATAACGTCGTTTATTCTGCCCCACACGTGTACAGTCAGGTAAGAAAGAACTAGGTTTGTTTGTAACCTTACTTTATTTAAACCTAACCTAACCTGAGCTAACCTAATTTGACCTAACCTCACCTAATATGACATAACCTAACCAAATTTGACCTAACATAACGTATCCTAACCAAATTTGACCTAACCTCACCTAATATGACATAACCTAACAAAATTTGACCTAACATAACGTATCCTAACCAAATTTGACCTAACCTCACCTAACATAACGTAACCTATTGCCTTGCCTAACGTAACCTAACCTAGCCAAGACTAGACTAACCTAACCTAACCTAACCTAACCTAACCTGCAATGTACAGTAAGTATTCCAAGCAACAGGCCACCATTATTATCGTATAAATATCTTGGTAATAAAAAACAACACGTGTATGATTTTGCAGCACCTTATAATAATAATTGAGGGGGTTGAGTTGACATAAGGTGTTGTATGATTATATTTCGATATGATACTGATTTACTTACATGATGGAAGGAAAGTGTCGGTAGTTATTTGATTGTGGCTGTACCAAAAGTTCCAATATACCAAACTTGTCGTCGTAACAATACAAACCTTACCATCGTACACACCATTAAGGGGGAAGTTCAGTGTTGGTAAATCTGGAGCAAATGATTCCTCCAAACTATTCCAAGTAACAGAACACCATTAATTTTGTTTATCTGATCGTGTTTCCTGGCATACTTTGGAGGAATGAAGGCACTCCAATGTAACAAAAGTGAATTATCAGCCTTTATGTTCGTGAATATGTTCCTTTATTACTCCCAGGTTAATACTTTCTAAATCCCTAAAGGTTTACCATATCGTAGGTTATAAAGTCAGGTAATAAAAAAATTTAGGCATTTCTCACAAGTAACAATTCTCACACGTAAAGATAATAATTTCTCACACATAGAAATATAATAATGATAATAATAATAATAATAATAATAATAATAATAATAATAATAATAATAATAATAATAATAATAGTAATAATAAATGATTTTCACAAATAATAATAATAATAATAATAATAATAACAATAATAATAATAATTTTTTCACACTTAATAATGATAATAATTTCTCACGTCATAATTTTTCTCACACGAAATAAATATTACCATCAAAGAATTTCACACGCTCCTTCTCTATAGGTGGTGTTTCGTGGCTATATTTGAAGGAGCCATTTACCTCCAATTTTCTGACTACATCACACGTCACCTTAACCAAACATCCTGACATACATCCTGTTCATTATTAACATCCCACGTCACCTTAACATCCTCAATATAATCCTACCCACGTCATCTCAATACACATCCTTTCGTCATCCTTAATTACCTCATGTTATTCACGTCACCTCAATTAAAATCCTTAAATGACCTCATCTTACTCATGTCACCTCAATTAACATCCTTTAATGACTTCACCTCACTCATGTCACCTCAGTTAAATTCCTTTATGACCTCATCTCACCTCATCCTCTATCAAGACTCACCTTGATTAACCTCTGAACAAAACATGCTGCAAGGAGAAACATAAAACAACAGAAATAGTGAACATGGATATAGAATAAATAAATAAATATATATATGAAAGAAAGGAAAGGTTAATCAGTTATAGACTAATGCAAACTCAAGATAGGTTTAAAGAAATACAGTGGATGTGTAGATTAATGATTTTGGCACAACCAATAAAAAATATATGTAATTGAACCAGATGTAAATACAGTGTAAAGGAATAATAATAGTAATAATATTAATAATAATAATAATGATAATAATAACAATAATAATAATAATAATGATAGTAATAATAATAATATTGATAATAATAATGATGATGTTAATAATATAATAATAATGATAATAATAATAATGATGTTAATAATATAATAATAATAATAATAATAATAATAATAATAGTAATAATAGTAATAATAGTAATAATAATAATAATAATAATAATAATAATAATATAAGTATTAATATAAATTAGTTTCTCACCCTTTACGTATTGTAACGTACCAACATTACGTCAAAATAAACAAAACTAATGTACTCAGAGGATATACGTCACACACACACACACACACACACACACACACACTCTTTCTCATCCGGTCTCTCACACATTTTCGTACACACCCGGGACACTCTACAAAGATCAACTCACACACACACACACACACACACACTTTCGTACTCACACACAGATCATAGTACAAAGATACACACACACACTTTCGTACACACACACAGATCACAGTACAACGACACACACACACACACACACACACACACACAGATCACAATACAAAGATCCACACACACACACAGATTACAATACAAAGATCAACTCACACACACACACACAGATCACAATACAAAGATCAACTCACACACCTCTCATTCCTTCTGGGTAGCCGACGAGATCGCCCGATTGGGTGGCACAACAAGGAAGACTACAGACGGTGGGAATGTTGGCCCAGGGATACATGCCCGTGAGCCAGCAGTCCCCTCGTCTGCTGCCTTCGAAGAAACAGATCTCACTATCACCCTGACTCCCATTTGGGGGTCCGAGCATCTGCACGGCTTCGGTCAACCAGACTCGGGACTGCTCGGCCAGACAGTCTGGGGAACTACAACAACAACAACAACAACTCACACACTTTCGTACACACACAGATCACAGTACAACGATCCACACACACACACAAACACACACACACACAGAGATCACAGTACAACGATCCACACACACACACACACAGATCACAATACAAAGATCAACTCACACACACACTTTCGTACACACACAGTTCCCTATACAAAGATCCACACACACAAACACACACACACACACAGATCACAGTACAACGACACACACACACACACACAGTGATGACCTCATGACCTTTTTCTCCTTAACCGAGCACTATATAGTCACAATGAATCGACACTTTCCCAAGCACCGGTAAACCTTAAGGGGGTGCGGGAATAGGGGGACAGGCTTGGGGGGGGGGGTGCGGGGGTGAGAGAGTAAGGGGACAGGCTTGGGGGGAGGTTAGGGGTGTGTGGGAATAGGGGACATGAGGCTTTCTACCCAGCCCAAGCCTGTACCCCTATTCCCGCACCCCCCCCCCCAGCCCCCCCCAAGCCTGTCCCCTACTCCCGCACCCCCTTAAGGGATCCTGTGATGAGTAAGTCAGAGAATTAGAGGTAAATGAGTCCTTCAATTTTTGCCACGAAACATCACCTATATGGAAGGAGCTTGTTTCGTGGCATGGTCTGGAGGAATCGGTAGCCTCCAATTTTCATACACGATCACAGGGCCCTTAAGGGAGTATTAGTATACTTTGGGTACATTGATTCCTCCAAAGTATGTCAGAAAACAGGACCAGATGGACAAAACTAATGGAGATCTGTTGTTGCTTCGTATAGTTTGGAGGAATCAGTTGGAGGAATCCATTTATTATACCACCTTCATGGAAGAGTATACTCGTACAGTGTTGGTGGTAAATCTGGAGCAACTGATTCCTCTAAACTATTCCAAGCAACACCAGGCCACCATTATATCTCTTCACTTGGTTCTGTTTCCTGGTATACTCTGGAGGAATCAAGGAGCTCCAGTGAACCAAAAAAGGATTCTCTCCCCTCAAGAACTCCTCCCTTCAGGCCACATTTGCCAAGTCATCAAATACAGTGTGGGTCATAAATATCGGCTTCACAGGCTCGTAAATTTAACAACCACACAAGTTTATGATTAATTTGCCACCTCCCCCTTCTCTGGATATTGTAATAATTCTGTGTTGGTGGTGAATGTGTTTTGTTCTATGATTAGTCTTTATGATATATAGTAAATCCTTCTAGAAGCGTTGAGTGAGGCGACAGACATGCAGGACTGTTGTAGCCGACTGTATCTGTGTCCGTGTATTCTCCAGTAAGTTGCATGAGGCTGTAATATTACAATCCACAAGTCACTGGAGGAAAATTCCTTAGACAAAGCTCAACATTTTTTCCAGATTGATTAAAATGTTCCTATGTAATTAGATAACGTATGCAACTAAACTTAAAATACATCCTTAATGCAAAATGTTGCCTTCATGTTACTTATGCTAATAGAAAGCTTCTATGTCCCAAACAGACATTTCCTGAAGGAAGTGCCGGTGTAGCAGGAAATTTTTCCCCCCTGACTGAAATTCCCCCCGGGAAATATAGCCTAGTTTTGATTTCCCCCCGGGAATAACAGCCCGGGCTGTTATTCCCCCGGGGGGAATTTCAGACCTAGGATAATTTTCCCCCTCTAGGCCATTCCCCCCCCCCCCCTACATAGAAATTATTTTAATGAATTACATAATCAACGGTAAGTTTGGCAAAGTCATAGGAATTTTTTTCTACATGAGAATGGTATTAATTTATGTAGTCTGGAAAGTTACTGGTACTTGTGTAGTATTAAAGTGTTGAATTTATATGACAGAGTACTCACCGATAGTATGTAGGCAGCACAGCATAACGCTCAGTGAACCATGTCGTCCGTCATGTTCCTTGGTTACTCATACTGTTTCATTATTGCCTATGTTTGAGTCATAAGTAGTTTTAGATAAAACAATCGTGAAGTCTTTATTGGAAAGCTAATTAAAACCTAACCTAACCTAACCTAACCTTTATTGGAAAGCTAATTAAAACCTAACCTAACCTAACCTAACCTAACCTTCCTCATCTATAAACACCACAAGTGATGGTAGTTTTGTCGTTAGGATAATTATCCTGTGTGTCAGGTTGTCGTTACTACAGGTGTCGCCATAGCCATACTCTTATAATAGGAGTGGGGTTGGGGGAATATTGTCCCAGAGGGGGGAATATTATCCTGGGACGAAATTCCCCCAGGGGAATATATATTCTGGGCCATATTTCCCCGGGGGGGATTTCGGACAGGGGGAAAAACAGACCGTTACACCGGTCCCACAAGGTGTTGCAAGATTTCCATGAAGGGTTCTTTCACTATTCATTTTTCTTGGACTCAAGCGATTTCTCCAGGAATCAAGTTTACACTGTTGACTGTCCAATTCATATGAAGCTTTAATTGCTTGTTTTCGTTACTTCATATGAATATACTGTCAAGTCTTGTAGCCCTTGGTAGGAGCTTGACAGATTAGAACATTTCACTCAAAAAATCATGATGACATTTACAGTATTCTCAGGCAGCAAAAACTCCAGGAGCTCAAAACATTTACAATTACAGGGCCAAACTTCTTTCTAATTTGCTCAAATTCCACAAGGAAATGTAGACATGATCTAAGTACTTGACAGGCAGTTTGTGGGTTAGTTTTGAAGCAGTCTCATAGTGTAGCAGTAACAACAACTTCAAGGTAAACATGAACTATTTTAACTACATTATGAGGTGCATTAATATCCAGATAATCCAGTGTGTATGAATCTTCCCTCGGGTTATTCCATTGTTTAGGCCAGTAACACAAACCCTTAAACCCTTAATAATATCCGCTGTCATCACACTGTTCCTTCAGTATTATTCCTCTTGGATGCCAAGCATTCTAATAAATTATGGACCAAGTTGAAGGTACAACACATTTAGGCGTGTAAGAAAAAAAGTTCCTAAAAGAGAGCAAAATATCCCCCAATTCCCTAAACTTTAGCAGGTGATTATATTATTCCCTAAACAGCCTACAATGTTTCAATATAAGAACAATTTCCTGAAAAGTGGCAGCACTGATTACAATATTACATCACCAACTCTCCACTTGTTTTACATTCAGTCAGTTACTCTCACATGTTTTTACAGTCTCGTCACTCGGAGATACATTCAGTCTGTTACTCGGACTCCGAAGTCTCTATAGTAGACCTTATAATGAATAATTACCTATATCCACCGATCATAAACGCGCTTAGGCTCTCTGCGTGACTGCGTCTGCCACTCCTGCTAGTCTCTGTCCAGTGATCTCGGTTGAGTCGGTTTACCGTCTACTCTCAGGGACTCAGACTATTATCAGTCACCAGTCACCACTCACCACCTGCAGTGAATCGGTCACTGTCAGTGTGCTGCGAGCCTCCGTGCAAGGTAGACGCGTTGCATTCACTCTCTCCTCAGTCTCCTGCATACATCCTCTGTTCGTTTTTTGGCACTCCACCGTTTAGCTTGCCTAAGGAATAACGTTAAGGAGGAGGACATAATACCAATACTAAACGTGTTCCTCATAACGTTGTCTCTACGGTAAGTACATAATATAGTGGACACTTATCGGACATTCCCTCTTCTAAACGTAAACACGCATCTACGGGGAAAGTTGGCGACTGCAATGCGCTTTGTAGAGTTGATTATTTCACCCTCACGTTATATAGTAAGTACATGGACCCAATGTTGACGATGGTGTAGTAATGGTATGATAACTCTGTAGAGTCTGTGGAGTCATCGTACTAGTGCCACGCCATCGTATGGACCACGGTTGAGTTAGTACCTCGAGTTACTAACTCGACCGTGGTATGCACAAACATTCACGGTGTTGATGATGGCGTGATACCGGTACGATGGCTGTGTATTGTGTCTATGGAGTCATCGTATACAAGAAGAGTCATGGTGTTCAGCAAAACATTGTGACGTCATTATAAAGATAATCATCATCATCATCATTCTTAAGAAAGATTACTAATAAATAAACTGCTGTTACAAAAACCGGAAAAGGCGAGATTGTATAAGATGATGATTGATAATGAAAAAAGTATTTAGACGACAATTTAAATAATATTTGTTCTGTGTAATATAACAACTGAGGGGCTCCGGAAAAGTGTAATTATATCTTTATCAATACAGAAAGTAAAAGTATATTCGTACTAGAAACGCCAAGGAAGGAAATACAATATCATAATTAATACAGGAAGCAAAAAGAAATATAGTGATGACATTAGAGTGCTGTTGAAAAGGATGATATTGTCAACACCTTGAAACATCAAACAAGAGGTAATAAATTATATATAATTTATAGTACAACACATACATAAGGACAGGAAAACAGAACAGTGTATAGAACATTATAATAAGTGCTGTTGGAAGAACGTAACGGAAATAAAGAGATGGAAATGAAAATGAAAGACACCGGATTTGTGAACACCAACGCGACCATCATCCCGTTGTTAAGTGTAAACAACAACACCCACCACGACCCCTGTCCAGAGTCTATCCTGAAATACGAGCCGTCTGTTGAAGTCTTTTTGGAAAGTAAGTACACATCATGATTTGTTTCAGGCAATCGGAATTAGGTATGTGTGTGTGTGTGTTTTTTTTTTTTTTTTTTTTTCTGGGATGGGTGAGTTAATAGAAGGGCTACTCACATGCTTGTTGTGCAAAAAATTGGAGGGCTACTCATTTTTTTTTGGGTGGGTGGGATATAGGAGGGCTGCTGTAAGGCTAGCTTAGGGTTTGTTGGAGGGAATCATAATTTTGTATTTTTGGGGGTTGGGGTGGAGAATTGGAGGGCTACTGATTGCATCAAACAATTTTTCCGGTGGATGAGTGAATGAGTGAGTTAGATATGCTATTTAAGGCCATACAATCTGTGTGTGTGTGTGTGATCATAATAAGTTTTCGGGGCATTGTTTTTGAGAGATCATACCCCTCCAATAATGGTAAAGGAAAACTCGAGAACATGTATTATATTGCCCTCATTATTTTTCATAGGCACGATTGGTGGTCCAAATTCTTGAGAGGTAGCAGGATAATAAAGGAAAACTATTCCTATGTGGTTCTCTGTGTGTGAGTGAGAAAATGAAAGTGTTAGTGTATAAGTGTGTGTGTGTGTGTGTGTGGTAGCCTAATGAAAATCTGTGTATGTATATTGCCTGCGGTGATGTAGAAAGTATACTTGAAGGGTTTGGTCTCCCCTTCGGCCCCATGTAGCCAATCCCATTCACTTCTTCAACTGTCAATCCTTTCCATCCGTTTCCTTGGTTTTTGCTATCCACTCCTCTCTGTCACCATCCTTAAACTTTCCCTCCATTCCTTGTGTTTCATTGGTATTTGCTGTTCCTCCTATCTATCCCCGTCCTTAAACTGTCCCACCTTTCCGTCTGTTTCCTTCGTGTTTGCTGACCTTTCTTTCCATCACTATCTCCCTCCCTTTCAATTCTTCAACTGTCCCGCCATTCCTTCTGTTTCCTTTGCCGTCTCTCCCCCCATCACCTTCTCCCTCGAAGGAGAGGAGGGACAGCAAAGCACGAAGGAATCTGAAGTAAAGGAGGGACAGTTAAAGGAAGGTGATAGAAAGGAGTGAAATTACCTTCTCTCTCATCTGCGAGCCATAGGGTGGTATTATTAAACAAGGAAAAGACTCTTCATAACTTAATACGTATTAAAAAAAAAAAAAAAAAAAAAAAAACTCGCTCCAACAGGCCCCTTCCTTGGGAATGCTGGTAAACCAATCAACATTCTCCCTCGTCCTACAGGGTTTTCCAGGCCTAGGGCGGTCTTCTTTGTGAGACTATAGTGTCTGAAAGTTGATCGATGGTATAGGCTATAATTATGTTGGCGTTTTTCATCCGGGGTAAAGATAATGTAGGAGTAAATGACCTCGGAAGCGATACGGTATTATTGCATCCCGGAAAAACTATGAAATTGTACTTGTTACCAGAACGGATGTGTTTGTGTGTTCCTGTAACGGTAGAGGAAGTGTGAAAACGGAATTATATGTAGCCTACTCGTATAGTGTGTGTTTGTGTGGGAAGTAGGTAAGGTGTGTGTGTGTGTATATCAGTGCTGAGTGGATAACGTGTGTGTGGAAGAGTGCTGTCTTGATATTAGTGCAGTTTAGTGATCATCTGTTCATTACTCATAATCCATTTCATTACTGTGCAAACGACTCAACACTTTACAGCTCATTCACATAGGAGTTCCTTCACGCAGTCTGAAACAGTATTGTGCTATCTATTGTTAGATAGGGTTAGTATTCAGCTTTGTACTCATCTTTTTTGTGTTCACTGCGCAGACCTTAATAATTAATTTGTGGGGGATTATAAGTCCACGTAGAAATGCCACAAAAGTTACAAAACTCAATTGGGTACAGCAATGGAATGAGTACTTTTGTTCAAGGTCTGTAGAATGCATACCCAACTATATAATTTGCAACACTGGTCACAACTTAAAACGTGGCACCCAATTTCCAAAATATATTATAACATCGCTGGCTGCAGCACCCGGTGGCTAGTTGCTGTAACTTTGTAATCTCGAACATGCCCAAATCTTGAATGAAAATTGCATAGCCTACTATACTTAGTAATGTGGTATTGGACGAGCTGGAGATAACACCACCAAGTGCAAGTGAAAAGGAGTGTTTAACGACATATATAACAGCCTCTATCACCAACCAACTAACAGTTATACATCCCAGTGGTAATGATATTATGGAATATGGCTGATTCAGAGAAAGATGCAGAGGAAAGGCGAAAAATTGCATGTCCTAAATGCCTCTCTGCTAGTGGGGAACCGGATAAGTGGATTGGGTGTGAATGTGGATTATGGTTTCATAAGAAATGTGTATATTTGGAAGGCCTAAGAAAAGAACATATCCAGAAAGTGTCCTGGATTTGTGATGTATGTATGAAGAAAGGGAAAGATGCTATTGTAAAGTTAAACGGAATAGTGAATGATCTGGAGTCTGCGCAGGAGGTTATTGCTTAACTTGAGGAGTTAACTTCACGACAGAATATTAGAATTGCTGAGCATGAAAATGCTTATGCTGATAAGAGTGGTGCCCCTGATCAAGGAGTTGAGTGTAAGTTGGATGACCTTACAAAGAAGATGGATGTTTTACAGGAGGCAGTTAGTGGTCTTGTTGATAATAGAATAAAAATAAATTATTCAGGTAAGGTAAAAAAAGAATTTACTTGTTATTAAATCCACTGAGTCAACTGGAAAGATTGGTAATAAGAAAAAAGAAGTTGCACAGGCATTGAAAAATGTTCAAATAATTGATACTAGATTTTCTCAGTCTGGTGACCTTGTGGTTAATTTCCCTAATGAGGTGTGCAGAGATAATGCAGTGACATTGATTCATGATAAAGTAGAAGGTGCTGTCACTTAGAAGGTCAAGAAGTTACAGCCTAAAATTGTGATTTGTAATGTTCATGAAGAAGAGGAAAATGATGATGTTGTTGATGCTCTAATTGAGAGGAATGTTTACTTGCAGGCTATTTCTGATGTTGAGAATAAGATGACAGTTTTGTTTAAGAAGCCAGCAGCAGGGCGGACAGCTCATTATATTGTAAAGTGTTATCCTGAGGTTTGTAAGGCTATTCATGATCATGGTAGTAAAGTGTTATTGCGTTGGGGTAATTATCAAGTTCGCAACAGATATCATGTCAGAGGTAGACAAGGATATACGAGTATACAAATAATGGTCTGTACGGTTTCCATCTCGTGCTTTATTATACTCTTTTTTTTTCACTGAACTGAAATTTGTTTGTTACTCAAGTATGAGAAAAACTTACGAAAACACTACATATAGGCTATTGACAGTGTTTTGTGTGCAATGTTCCATAATATGTTTAGCAGTGTGTTGTGTTGTGTTCTGTGCAGACTTCCATCGTGTGTTTAATTAGTAGTGTGTTGTGTTGTGTTATATTGTTAGTGAGTGCAGGCTTCCATGACATAAGTGTACTTTAAAGTTAGCCTAAGCAAACTATAGCCTGGAGAGAAAGGTGTGTGTGTGTAGAGGGGTGGGGTGTAGGGGTCGATATTAAAAACGGGTCTTGTTATTTTGACTCGGCAGTTTTGACAGCAATAAAACCTGATGTTTTTGTTACACCAAGCCCTGACACACACAAACACACTCTCTCATATCCTTGACTTACAATGCGATGCCAATTAGGATTATTCGTGCAAAACATACTGAATGTATCGTGTATGTAGCCTTCGTCTTTCTGTAATAATATATATATATTATTCAAACATTTATGCTTATTTAATTTCGTCATTCTTCGTGTGTATCCTATGTATGTATGTGTGTGTATGTATGAGGGAGCTGAGTCGACAAACGAAACATACCTAAAATCGTGAGGGTGAAGTAGGGAGTTGCGTAATAAATAAAAATTTGTATTGCTTCAACCAAATCCTCATTCTACTCACTTATCTTTCTCTCCTCCATCATCCACGCCCAACTCTCTTAAACTCTCCCTCTTCTTTTCTTACTCTCCCTCACATTGCTGGCAACAAGTAGTACTATTCAACACACTCACGAACAAGCGGTTAAAGGGAGATTCTTTTATTGGTAAATTGGAAGGTCTGCAATTCCTCCAAACTATACCACAAAACAGCAGATCCCTTATTAGTACCATTAAAGGAGTCTGTTTTCTGGTAGAATGTGGAGGAATCACTAGCCTTCTAATGTACCAACAAGATAATCTCCCCTTGACATGATAACAACCGTAGTGTCCAAAAAAGGTTAGCCTAACAGGACCTAACTGGTTCCACTAGATGGCATTATTATGTGGTGTGGACGAGGCTACCTACTAGGCTAGCAGACGTGTTCTTCGGTCACTACAAGGACACAGTAGCCTAGTACGTGAGTAGGCTACTAGGTGGAGAATAGAGGTGTTAATGAAGTGGACGTGCTCTTCACCTAACCTCCGTTACAAATATACTGTCAACGTGAACCTATTATAACTTGTTAGCGTACTATCAAAGACAAAACTCGTGTCGTGAAATTTGGCGAAAGCATAATATGGTACAGGGATAGCCTAACCATATTGAAGAGGAACAATACTGTGGTGGGGCTTTCATTAATTAGTTTCACGAGTTATTTCAAATCATCGGACAATACAGCAGCGACACGACTTTTGTCTCTGGTTACATGTTTGGGCATCATGCATTATTGTAGCCTCTATTCGAACGTGGTGCTATAATAGACGTGTTGACAGCAGAGTGAGTCGTGTTTGAGGGAATTTGTGGACGCAACTTCACTCTCTCTTATTACATTCATTTCTTACTTCCCCTCTCATTGCTTTCGTACTCTCTCTCTCTCACATAATTTTCTTACTCTCTCTCTCACATAATTTTCTTACTCTCTCTCTCACATAATTTTCTTACTCTCTCTCTCACATAATTTTCTTACTCATAATATTTTCTCTCTCTCTCATTCTTTCGTACTATTTTACTCATTATTGTCCTTCTCATTCTTTTCGTACTCACTCTCACATTATTTTCTTACTCTCCCACTCATTAGGCCTACTCTCCCTCTCATTTTTTTCGTACTCTCTCTCACATCATTTTCTTCGTACTCTCTCTCACATCATTTTCTTATACTCTCCCTCTCATTCTTTTCGTACTATCTCTCATTATTTTTTACTCTTCCACTCATCACTCTCCCTCACATTCTTTTCTTACTCTCCCTCTCATTCTCTTCTTACTCTCCCTCTCATACCTCAGTGTAATGTGTGAGGGAAATGATGAGGTTTAGAGATAATTATGATCGTGGCATGAAAACACTCTATTCACCATGACTGTTCACTACTAGCTTCTGTTTGCATTGAGAGAGAGAGAGAGAGAGAGAGAGAGAGAGGCGTGTGTTGAAAGAGAATGGAGAGAGGGTGTGTGTGTGTGTGTGTGAGATAGAGAAAGGGAGGGATGGTGTGTGTGTGTTGAAAGAGAATGGAGAGAGGGTGTATGTGTGTGTGTGTGAGATAGAGAAAGGGAGGGATGGTGTGTGTGTGTTGAAAGAGAATGGAGAGAGGGTGTGTGAGAGAGGGAGATGGTGTGTGTTATTTCCTTTACAGTTTTACGTGTGTTTGTTTGGGCTTCACTGGTGTTTGCCCATACTATTAATAAGGGGCAATAAAATAAATACACGTTTGGGTACATTGGAGAGCCTTGATTCCTCCAAAGTATGCCAGGAAACAGAAATAGGACCAGACGAAAAAAAAAATAAGAAAATAAAAAAAAAAATAAAAAAAATAAAACATTAATAAATAAATAATGAAAAATATAATAAAAATAATGATAAAAATAATAATAATGATAAACAAATAGTAATGGTGTCCTGTTGTTGCTTGACATAGTTTGGAGGAATACAGTTGCTTCAGAATTACCATGCACAACCTACAACCCCCACTCCCAACCACCTACAACCCCCCCCCCTCCCTACCACCTACAACTCCCCCTTCCCTCCCACCACCTACAACTCCCCCTTCCCTACCACCACCTACAACTCCCCCTTCCCTCCCACCACCTACAACCCACACTCCCCACCACCTACAACCCCCCCTTCCCTCCCACCACCTACAACTCCCCCTTCCCTCCCACCACCTACAACTCCCCCTTCCCTCCCACCACCTACAACTCCCCCTTCCCTCCCACCACCTACAACTCCCCCTTCCCTCCCACCACCTACAACCCACACTCCCCACCACCTACAATTCCCCCTTCCCAACCACCTACAACCTCCTCTCCCCACCACCTAAATCCTCCCTCCCCACCACCTACAACCTCCTCTCCCCACCACCTAAATCCCCTCTCCCTACCACCTACAACCCCTCTCCCCACCACCTACAACCCCCCCCTCCCCTACCACCTACAACCCCCCCTCCCCCACCACTTTATGACCCTTAATATAGGAATGACGGTGTGGTTTTCCCATATAGAGTATAATTACCTGAATAATACATAAGACATCATCTGTTGTTTACGTGTTAATTCTATTATTTCTGGGTGTTATATGTGTGTGTGTGTGTGTAGCCTACGTGTTCTTTTCTTATGTGTGGGTGTGTGCTTTTCTTGTGTGTGTGTGTGGTTCTTGTGTGTGTGTGTGTGTAGCCTACGTGTTCTTTTCTTGTGTGTGTGTGTGTGTGTGTGTGTGTGTGTGTGTTCTCAAGATCTTGTGTGTTCTTTTCTTGTGTGTGTTTGTGTGTGTAGCCTACGTGTTCTTTTCTTGTGTGTGTGTGTGTGTGTGTGTGTGTGTTTATGTTCTTGTGTTCGTGTGTGTGGGTGTTCATTTTGTGTGTGTGTAGCCTACGTGTTCTTTTCTTGTGTGTGTGTGTGTGTGTGTGTGTAGCCTACGTGTTCTTTTCTTATGTGTGTACGTGTGTGTGTGTTCGTGAGTGTATGTTCTTGTGTGTACGTGTTCTTTTCTTGTGTTAATGTGTACGTGTGTCTGTTCTTGTGTGTATGTGTGTCTGTTCTTGTGTCTGTGTGTGTGTACGTGTGTCTGTCTTTGTGTCTGTGTTTACGTGTCTGTTCTTGTGTGTGTGTGTTCTTGTGTGTGTGTACGTATGTGTATGTTCTTCTGTGTACGTGTTCTTTTCTTGTGTATATGTGTACGTGTGTGTGTGTGTTCTTGTGTGTGTACGTGTTCTTTTCTTGTGTGTAAATTCGTGTGTGTGTGTACAAGATTATGGGCAGAGTAGGCCTATAGTAAATGTTGTTGTTGTTGGTTGTTGTGAGGTAAATTGAGTTAAAAGAACAAATAGCACAAAAAAAGAACAAAATATAACAAGATCTGAAGCCTATTGATTCCTCCAACCTATGAATTGGGGGATTTGTTTTATGGGAGAGTTATTGGAGGAATTAGTAGCCCTTCAGATCGAAACACCATCTATATAGAAAGAGCTTGTTTCGTGGCATAGTGAGGAGGAATCAGAAGCCACCATGTCTCATACACGATCACAGGTTCCTTAATAAACACAGACTAGGGATACGTGTGGTGTGGTAAGGTTTGTTGTACCGGCATGTCTGTCTTTTGTAGAAATTATTATTGTGTGTGTGTTAATTGTGTCAACACTACTTCAACAACACACACGGTAATTATTCATGGCATTTGCATCTTTGGTCTCTCTCTCTCTCTCTCTCTCTCTCTCTCTCTCTCTTACAGTTACATACACATATTCTATATGTTGTTCAAAATCCAACAGCTTAGCTATACACTTCATATACAACATAACAACACATTGGTAGCCTATACAACATTCATAACATTCTTAATAATTTGCCTGGTGTAGGAGAATTAGAGCTAGGGCTATACTAATTCCACCATACTATACCAGGAAACACACGACCACAATGTTACTCTAATGGGGGTCTGTTTCGTGGCACATGTTGGAGTATTCAGTAGCTCTCCAATTTATCAAGAGAGTATGATTGTTTTCCATTAATAATTCGCCTGACGTAGGACATATTATCGTGACTGTACATTGATGATACTCTAAGGGTTAGAAAGGAATTGCTTATTAAACTCACAGTATTAATCATTTATTTACAATTCATTACACAGCAACTATATATACCTATCTTATAATATCAGTAAACAGTATAATAACACAACGTTCAAATGGATGTAGAGTAGGCTATATAGATAATTATACAGTAAGGGCCACACCATGCACAAATAGTCATGTTAGTTTGGTTTTCTCCCCCGGGCAAATATTTCCTAACTTTTATCAGACATTTCATGGCCCACTTTACGAGCCAGTTCAACACCGGCACTCAGCAAACATTTCCTCTCTCTTATCAGTGTCCTCATTTAAACGTTTTAGAGAATACCTTCATTCAATTTAATTATTAGCACCGAATTTCAGCAAACATTTCCTATCTCTTATCAGTGTCCACATTCAGCAAGTATATGAAGCATATCAGATTTTTTTTTTTTCGTTCAGTTTATCAGATCAGCAAGTTCAGCACCGAACATTCAGCATTGTTGTCAAATATTTCAGCACCCACAGAGTTGGGAAGGATGATAAGGTAATGTTGAAGCCAATTGCACAGCCAGAGATGATTGCATGACTGATTGATTGATTGATAAATCGGTAGTGTGGCAGTGCAAGGAGTAGAGGCAAATGTCTCTAGAGGAGGAGAATATTTGTATTATATTGGGCCCTCGGTAAGGATATCCGTGGTGTTGATAAAGGCGTGCATGGTACAGGTAGGCTAACATAAGTGGGGTTACTAAGACATGACTCCACACACAAACAACACAGCCATCTTACCATTTGTTTCCACCCCAAGGCCAACACCACGGATATTCTTACATACGATGGCGTGCATAGTACCGTACAGATAAAATGACTCCATAGACAATCAACAAAGCCATCGTACCGGTTCCATCACCCAATCATTGGTTCATTCTGCTTCTTCAAGACTGTGCCACAAGACGTCTACTATGCTGAAAAAGTCTAGTTTGTGGCATAGTGTGGTGGAATCAACTGAACTAGTGTTATATTTTTTGTACACTGAAACCGTCACTTAAAATGATCTATATATAGTTGGGTTCAGGTCTGGCGCTAACCATGGCATAGTCCTCTATCTCACTGAACCCGTCACTTGAATAAGATGCTCTATTGGTTTGGTTCCTGTTGTCGAACACTTGTATAGTACAGTACCTATTGGTTGGGTTCCTGTGGTCCAACACCTGATAAGTCCTATAAGATTGGTTTTTGTGGTCCGGTTCCTGAAAAGTCCTATAAGTTTGGTTCTTGTGGTCCGGTTCCTGAAAAAAGTCCTATACGTATGGTTCTTGTGGTCCGGTTCCTGAAAAGTCCTATAAGTTTGGTTCTTGTGGTCCGGTTCCTGAAAAGTCCTATAATTTTGGTTCTTGTGGACCGGCTCCTATCATGTCGTATATCTCCTGCTTCTCTCGGCGGGCGTTGTACAGCCAGCGAATCTCGGTGGACTCTTGTGGCTCCAGTTCCAGGATTTGTATGGCCGAGTCTAGCATTCGGACGGCCCGGGTAAGTCCCTCCTCGAAGGCCAGGGAGGGTTTGTTGATGCCGTCCTTAGCCAGGAGGAATGTAGCTGCCTGTCGCTCCACCACTGCACCGTTGTATAGGGACACGCCTGGTTGGGGTATATAAAAAATGTGCTGGTTAAGGGGATAGTTTACTTTTTAGTATATAAGAGCGTTGTTTGGAATAGTTAGGAGGAATCAGTTGCTCCAGATTTACCAACACTGTACTTTCCTCTTAACGTTTGCTCGGTTTACAGCGTCAGACTATGATGATGTGTTAAGGGGGAAGTTTTGTGTTGGTAATTTTGGAGCAACTGAATCCTCCAAATTATTCCAAGCAACAGAACACGATTAGTTTTATTCCTCTTGTCCTGTTTCATAGCATACTTTGGAGGAATCAAGGCACTCCAATGTACCAAAAAAGAATTTCCACCTTAAGGGGGTAGTACAGTGCTGATAAATCTGGATTAACTGATTCCTCCAAAGTAATCCAAGCAACAGGCCACCAGTATTTTTGTTACTCTAGCCCTGTTTCCTGTCATTGGCTACAGTCGTGGTCAATAATATTCATCCACATTGGAGTGACTCGTGTAAAAGTTTGACACTTTCCCTTGGTTGATAAACTTTCCAATAAGTAGGCCAAGTACAGTACGGTACCATCTTTAAATTTACTATAAGCAGCTACTCTTTTAAAAAAAATAACATCAGATGTGAACGTGAAAACATTAGACAGCAATGTATGTATATTAGTTACACATAATTATGTGACTGACTACTGTACAAAAGCATATTAACCACTTGAGGCAACAACGACATAATACTAATTTATTATGTAACGACATTGAGTGATGATGGTGATGGTAAATATAATGATTAGGACAAGTATGCGACGAGGAAGATGATGATGACGATAATGATGATAGCGATATAATAATGGTGATAATATTATTTTTTTTATTATACTACTACTATTACTACGATAGTAGTAAGTGCTATTGTCACTCATAGACCTCCAACTGATATTGATAATGATAATGACAAGAACTTACTAATGACTATAAGTCTTTCAATAAATATTGAAAAGAATTTCAATAGGACAGGGGCATCCGCAGGTTTTTTTTTTGTAAGGAGGCAAACTACAAGAATTCTGCATATATGTGCGGTTGTATAATATATCAAAATAGACACTTCAAATAGGCATAGGCATATACTTACATGAGTTACATGACTTATATCAAATGCATAAAATGACAATGCAGAAATCGACTTAAATCACTCAGTCATCATTGAACAAGAATTGGAAAATTCCAAGGGTGCACCTGCCCCATTTACAGAGCACCCAAAAAATTGTTTGCCAAATCAGTACCGGTACCTTTTCTTCTGGTGTCTCCAGGTTCCAGGCGCTGGAAGAGGTTGATGAGGCGGCGCCAGAGGTCTTGTCGGAGAGACATAGCCTCTTGTGTCATTTCTGTCATCTCCCTCAACACCGTCTGCGCCGCTGACATCCACACAAAATGGTTGACATTGAAGGCATTGACGATCTCGTTGAGGACTTCTGTGGCCTGCAAGAGTGTGGTGCAACGACCTTTCAGTCCTGCCACGTAGTTCTCAGCCTCTCTGGCCACGTCCTCAGCCTCCTTCACCTCCCCACACTCCGGGCAGGACCAGGGTACCGTGGGGCCGTCGTGAGGTTCCAGAAACCCATCGTAACACTTGTGACATCTGGGGCTGGAGAAGTAAGTGCCAAGTTCGGTGTGGTCCCTACATCGTTCACACTCACACTTGAAGTAGTATATGTTCTGTAAGTCCTGCTGCCGCCGCCACAGAGGGTCTGAGGGCGGCAGATAGCTGAAGAGGATGGGTTCGCCCTTTTTGACGGCGACAGAAGTACGGACGAAGAGAGTGCTGTCGGCAGTAGAGCGCAGAGTAACGTTGGGTCGACAGGAGTGATTCATGAGATACAATGTTGGGTAAATTCCCCTCATGGTCTGCCCTTGTACACCGTATGTGTTGATGGCGTTGGTGATGATGGCCCCATGTACATGACGTATGGTCTCCTCATCACAATTCGCTGACACCTTCTGTGTGAAGTAGGTGGCCGCAGCTTCATGGTGTGGCTCTGCATCCTCTCGACGGCGCTCTATGTGGCTCTCCATTCCCTTCACCTTTTCCCAGGCTGCAGGATTAGTCTGCTGCAGCAGGAGGCATCGCAGAGACATAATGATATCATACCGTGGGGTCTGTTGGTAATTGGAAGGCTGAGCTATGCCCTTTGTATCTGAGGCCAGAACGCTGCACTCAGCCAGGTGGCGGTCTGTGGCGGCACACTCTGGGCCACACACGGGCCACGAGCAGATGGGGCAGCGGGGCATGTCTTGGTCTGGGGCTGGGGCAGGGAGCATGGCATGGCAACCCAGGCACATCGGGAAGGACTCTGCCGTGGGGCCCAAGACGACGGGACTCTCCCTCATCACCAGCTGTCCCTCCTTCAGGTAACGGGATGCCACCAGGTACCTGGAGTAAAGGGGGACTTGTTATGCACATATTTACCCAAAGGTATACACACTCATTCACTTAAAGGTGCGTCTACACAGACAACATGTTGTTTGCATACAAGTTGAAAACACTGTGCAAGACACAGCAGTCGACATTTGAATACATAATTTATTATAATTGTGTAGCCTATATGAAATATTGTCTGCTATAATATTGGCCGTCCATACTGGATGTCTGGAGAAGTGACGGTCATGTTGGTGAAAGTGACTGAGTGTGTCTGCCCACATAATTATTTATCTAACCAAGTCCCAACATTGACTCGTCCACATCAGGAGTGCCACCTTATCACCAAGAAGTCCGTACCAACATGTCTACAACACTTTTTGATAACGACGTAGCAAGTTGTTGACCCACATGTTATATTTTGTGTTGCTAACATGTTTTGTTGCCTGTGTATACACACACAACTTTACAAACACTACCATTTAACAACCTTCACCAGTACTAACACACACACACACACACATTACAAAAACCTTCCCCAGTACACACACACACATACTACAACAACCTTTCTCCGCACACACACACACACAAACACACACACTACAATAACCATCCCCAGCACACACACACACTACAATAACCATCCCTAGCACACACACACACACTACAACTTTTCCCAACACACACACACACACACCTTCCTTTTCCCTCTTGAGTGACTATCCTGACGGGCCAGCATTCCTCCTTATGCGTGGACCAGTGCAGTTTTTGGTGGTCCTTACTGCAGTAGTGAACCAGACTACACCCACCGCAGCGCAGGGAAGCACAACCACCACATTGGCCACATCTACCACTCCCAGTCATTATATACCAACCAGCCTGAAGTAGAGAAGTAAATAGTTGGTCATTCATTAACATCAAACTGAAGTAAAGAAATAAATAGTTTGTCATTCATTACCATCAACCTGAAGTAGAGAAATAAATAGTTGGTCATTCATTACCATCAAATTGAAGTAAATAGATAGTTGGTCATTCATTACCATCAAACTGAAGTAAATAATTAGTTTGTCATTCATTAACATCAACCTGAAGAAAATAAAGTCATTGATTAAACCTCAAATAAATAATTAATTAGTCATTAACACCAACCAGCCTGAAGTAAATTAAGGGGGTGCGGGAGTAGGGGACAGGCTTGGGGGGGTGCGGGAATAGGGGGACAGGCTTGGGGTGGGTAGAAAGCCTGTCCCCTATTCCCGCACCCCCCTAACCTCCCCCCCCAAGCCTGTCCCCCAACTCCCGCACCCCCAAAAAACCCCCGCACCCACCTAAACCCCCCCAAGCCTGTCCTCCTATTCCCGCACCCCCTTAATAAGTAGTTCGTCATAACCACCAGCCAGCCTGATGAAGTTAGTTAGATGTAATAATGCCGTCATTCATAACCACGAACGTCCAAGGTAAAAGTGAATGAATAGGTGTGTTCGTTCTTGAGTGATTGAGGAGAATTGGAGCCAACATATTCATTCCTCCACAAAGTAAAACAACAACAAAAAATAGATGAATTCCTCGTATTGAAAGATGTAGTAGCCTAGTCAGTGTGTTTCTCGATATGGTTGGGAGAAATCGGTTCGCCTCCAATTCTTCGCCGACTTAGGGGATAGTATGCTTTTAATAGACTGTAGTGCCTCGATTCCTCCAAAGTATGCCAGGAAACAGACTCGGATGAAGAAAATTAATGATATCCTGTTACCTATAATTAATAATTTGGAGGAATCATTTGCTCCAGATTTACCACCCAAAACAACAATGTGCTATAATTATACCCCCTTAATTCAGACCTGTTTTTGGTTATTTGTAGGGCTGTGTAATCCTCCAATTAAACTATGTCACGATAGCGATCTCTTCATAATAACATTGAGGTGATTTGTTTCCTGGTATGGCTGGGAGGAATCATTTAAAATGCCCTCCACTTTACCAAAAAAACGTTCTACCCATTAGGCTAGTCGTGTGTAGCCTAATGGAGAGTAGGCGACTGAAACCTAAATTTACTCTGTGTCATAAGATTGTGTTTTGGTTTGGAGTTCTAACATTCATTTTCAATAGTTCGTTGTGATTTTTAAGTACGTAAATGAATGAAACTAACCAATATAAATTACTTATGGCTGATTTGTTTGATGAATTTGGTGAGTAAAGTAAGCAGCAATCGTTATAATGGAGCTGCTTGATAGATTATGTAAATGCGGATACGAACGAGGCTTTTGGGGAAATGATAAAGAGTGACCGGTGTGATTGGGGAGGAACCTAACAAACGAAAATCACTGTTAAATTGCGCCGACACCAAGCGTCTGTGTACGAGTCTATATATACATCAGTCAAACCACATTAATTAATTGATTGATTGATTGTTGTAGAATAAACCTTATTTTTGTAACTTTGTGTATACAGGTTCAGATTTCTCGTTTTTTTATTCTAATTCTGTTTCGTAATGAGAGAGAGAGAGAGAGATGTGTGTGTGTGTGTGTGTGTGTGTGTGTGTGTGTGTGTGTGACAGTACATATTAAATCTCGTTACTTACTTGTAGATTTCTCCTTCCTTGTCCTTGTAGCTTGTGTGTATGGGGCTTTGTAGAGTGAGAGTAAGAGACAGTCACACCACGTTGCTCTCTACTGTCACTTAAAATACACACGAGCCAAAACACATATTGCCAGATATTGCTCGATGTTAAAATGCCAGTATTAGGCCCTATTTATTTGTCGTCCCTAGTCTATTTAGAGGGGATAATGGAAATAAATACACGTTGATGCCTTTCATGGGGAGCAAAGCTATCTATATCCATCAGCTCTAATGCTCCAAAAGTTAAAATAAGGGGCCGAAAAATTAAATAAACCATCCGACTTCAGAAAACAAAACAAAACAAACTAATAAAAGTGGCAACTGCGTCCTTGGTTATTTCGGTTGTGGTTACTGTCTCGCCTGGGGTATAGAAATTCACCAATGATTCTACACATGTTGCTCTTGTATCCCGGGTGAATCGAAAGCTATTGAGTTTTTGGTGTTCGCCCTCAGAATTTGTTGGGTTTAGTGATTAGTATTGAGCGGGTTTGGATGGAATAGCGACACATGAACCGAATTAGCGTTGTTGACGAAGTATCTAGTTGGTTATTTATTTATTTATTTATATGTTCGTGATCATGCTAGATACTTCTTTGGTATTCTTAGTTACAAACAAGTACGTCACTTTCACTTTCCTTCTTGCCTGTTGCTGTACTGTACATCTCTCGATAACTCTTAAGGACCCGCAGTGATGTAGTCAGAAAATTGGAGGTTAGAGAGTTCTTCAAGCATTGCCACGAAAACCACTCACAGGAGTTTGTTTCCTTCCCACTCCCTTTCCTCCCCATCCTTTCCTTCTCCATCCTTTCCTTCCCACTCCCTGTCTTCCATATCCTTTCCTTCCCCCTCCCTGTCCTCCATATCCTTTCCTTCCCACTCTCTGTCCGCCATATCCTTTCCTTCCCACTCCCTGTCCTCCATATCCTTTCCTTCCCACTCCCTGTCCTCCATATCCTTTCCTTCCCACTCACGTACCCTCTCCTCCCCATCCCACTCCATTTCCTCCCCATCCCACTCCATTTCCTCCCCATTCATTTCCTTCCCACTCTCCTTGTCCTCCCCATCCTTTCCTTTCCACTCCTTCGTTTCTTCCTCCCCCTTCCTCTCTTTTCTCCCATCCTTTCCTCTCCACTCCTCATTTCTTACCTTCCACAGTCCCCATTTTTCCTTTTCCTCCCCACTCACCCTCTCTTGCTCCCAGTAACACCCCTCTCCTCCCTAGCCCTTTCCAGCACCACACACTCCACCCCCCCCCTCTCTCCCCTCTCATTACCACAAACCCCCCCTTCCCCCTCGTCTCCCCTTCCCTACTTCACCAACACACCCTCCCCTTCCTGCAACACCCTTCCTCTCCTTCCATAACCACAAACTACCCCTCCTCCCCTTCCCAACCTCACAACACACCCTCCCCTTCCTGCAACACCCCTTCCTCCCCTTCCCTACCTCACCAACACACCCTCCCCTCCTCTCTACCCTTCTTCCCTTTCCCTACTTCACCAACACAACCCTCTCCTCCTCTCTACCCTTCCTCCTCACAACGCCCCCTCCTCCCCTTCCTTATACAGTGTCACCGTTCTGAACACGAGCTCCTCTCAGCCTGCATGGGGCAAGAGGCTAAAAACAGTTGAAAATGACGCTTGGGTTGTAGCTATAAAACATAACTATAAGGTATTCTTAAAAATAGTTTCAGTGTCTGTCCCAGCTCATGTTACTGTGGTATGAGAACACTAACCTAACCTAACCTAACCTAATCTAACCAAACCTAACCAAACCATACATAACATAACATAGCATAACCGAGCATAGAGGGTGACCGACTGTGTCACTGTGGTATTGAGATGAGAGCGTATACAGAACGGATATAAAGCTCCCTTTATCCTTCCTTTTTCTCCACCATCAACAGTAAGGAACCGTATAATATTATGTGTGTGTGTCGGGTTCCTCTGGCAGGTAGGCTTATAGCACTATTCCTAGTCAAACATTGTACTCGTTACTAGTGGTGGCAACTGATTCGAACTGTGTACACACAAGGTGACATTTATTTCACTTATAAATAAATTATCCTGACTTTTGTAACAGCTTTATGTGCTAAATTGGAGGTAAGCGAGTCCTTCAAATATTGCCACGAAACACCACTTATAGGGAAGGAGCTTGCTTCATGGCATAGTCAGGAGGAATCAGAAGCCTCCAATTTTCATACACGATCACAGGATCCTTAAGGGGATAATAATAACGTGGTACTGTACATTGGAGTGCCTTGATTCCTCCAAAGTGTGCCAGACAAAACAGGACCAGATGAACAAAACTACTGGTGGCCTGTGGTTGCTTGGAATGGTTTGGAGGAATCAGTTGCTCCGGATTTATCACCAACACTGTATACTCCCCCTTTAATGTAAAAAAAAAAAAAAAAAAAAAAAAAAAACTCCTAATTCCACAAAGCCGATCTTTTGAGTTGACTCCACACAGTGATGGATGGATGGTATTGGTGATGTTTACAAACTCTGGCTCCAACGACTAGGAATACGACACTAAAGAAAGAAAGACGACATTGACACTGCGGTGCGTGGGATATTGTACACACACACACACACACACACACACATTTACTAACGCTAACACTACAACAACCTTCCCCAACACACACACACACACACACACACACACACTCACACACACACACACACACACACACACACATACGTACATTTACTAACACTAACACTACAACCACCTTCCCCAACACACACACACACACACACACACACACACACACACACACACACACACACACACATTTACTAACATTAGGTAACACTACAACCACCTTCCCCAACACACACACACACACACACACACACACTACAACAACAACCTTCCCCAACACACACACACACACACACACACACACACACACACACACACACACACACACACACACACACATATTTACTAACACTAGGTCATTGCCGTACTTCCAGAATAAGTACCTCTCTTTCCATAACGCCTGTGTAAGAATTCCTATGGCCAACCGTACACGTACATCCACAATCAAATATCCACCCAC
>JAWQEG010001837.1:0-52500 GCA_033782935.1 Petrolisthes cinctipes
AACCTAACCTAACCTAACCTAACCTAACCTAACCTAACCTAACCTAACCTAACCTAACCTAACCTAACCTAACCTAACCTAACCTAACCTAACCTAACCTAACCTAACCTAACCTAACCTAACCTAACCTAACCTAACCTAACCTAACCTAACCTAACCTAACCTAACCTAACCTAACCTAACCTAACCTAACCTAACCTAACCTAACCTAACCTAACCTAACCTAACCTAACCTAACCTAACCTAACCTAACCTAACCTAACCTAACCTAACCTAACCTAACCTAACCTAACCTAACCTAACCTAACCTAACCTAACCTAACCTAACCTAACCTAACCTAACCTAACCTAACCTAACCTAACCTAACCTAACCTAACCTAACCTAACCTAACCTAACCTAACCTAACCTAACCTAACCTAACCTAACCTAACCTAACCTAACCTAACCTAACCTAACCTAACCTAACCTAACCTAACCTAACCTAACCTAACCTAACCTAACCTAACCTAACCTAACCTAACCTAACCTAACCTAACCTAACCTAACCTAACCTAACCTAACCTAACCTAACCTAACCTAACCTAACCTAACCTAACCTAACCTAACCTAACCTAACCTAACCTAACCTAACCTAACCTAACCTAACCTAACCTAACCTAACCTAACCTAACCTAACCTAACCTAACCTAACCTAACCTAACCTAACCTAACCTAACCTAACCTAACCTAACCTAACCTAACCTAACCTAACCTAACCTAACCTAACCTAACCTAACCTAACCTAACCTAACCTAACCTAACCTAACCTAACCTAACCTAACCTAACCTAACCTAACCTAACCTAACCTAACCTAACCTAACCTAACCTAACCTAACCTAACCTAACCTAACCTAACCTAACCTAACCTAACCTAACCTAACCTAACCTAACCTAACCTAACCTAACCTAACCTAACCTAACCTAACCTAACCTAACCTAACCTAACCTAACCTAACCTAACCTAACCTAACCTAACCTAACCTAACCTAACCTAACCTAACCTAACCTAACCTAACCTAACCTAACCTAACCTAACCTAACCTAACCTAACCTAACCTAACCTAACCTAACCTAACCTAACCTAACCTAACCTAACCTAACCTAACCTAACCTAACCTAACCTAACCTAACCTAACCTAACCTAACCTAACCTAACCTAACCTAACCTAACCTAACCTAACCTAACCTAACCTAACCTAACCTAACCTAACCTAACCTAACCTAACCTAACCTAACCTAACCTAACCTAACCTAACCTAACCTAACCTAACCTAACCTAACCTAACCTAACCTAACCTAACCTAACCTAACCTAACCTAACCTAACCTAACCTAACCTAACCTAACCTAACCTAACCTAACCTAACCTAACCTAACCTAACCTAACCTAACCTAACCTAACCTAACCTAACCTAACCTAACCTAACCTAACCTAACCTAACCTAACCTAACCTAACCTAACCTAACCTAACCTAACCTAACCTAACCTAACCTAACCTAACCTAACCTAACCTAACCTAACCTAACCTAACCTAACCTAACCTAACCTAACCTAACCTAACCTAACCTAACCTAACCTAACCTAACCTAACCTAACCTAACCTAACCTAACCTAACCTAACCTAACCTAACCTAACCTAACCTAACCTAACCTAACCTAACCTAACCTAACCTAACCTAACCTAACCTAACCTAACCTAACCTAACCTAACCTAACCTAACCTAACCTAACCTAACCTAACCTAACCTAACCTAACCTAACCTAACCTAACCTAACCTAACCTAACCTAACCTAACCTAACCTAACCTAACCTAACCTAACCTAACCTAACCTAACCTAACCTAACCTAACCTAACCTAACCTAACCTAACCTAACCTAACCTAACCTAACCTAACCTAACCTAACCTAACCTAACCTAACCTAACCTAACCTAACCTAACCTAACCTAACCTAACCTAACCTAACCTAACCTAACCTAACCTAACCTAACCTAACCTAACCTAACCTAACCTAACCTAACCTAACCTAACCTAACCTAACCTAACCTAACCTAACCTAACCTAACCTAACCTAACCTAACCTAACCTAACCTAACCTAACCTAACCTAACCTAACCTAACCTAACCTAACCTAACCTAACCTAACCTAACCTAACCTAACCTAACCTAACCTAACCTAACCTAACCTAACCTAACCTAACCTAACCTAACCTAACCTAACCTAACCTAACCTAACCTAACCTAACCTAACCTAACCTAACCTAACCTAACCTAACCTAACCTAACCTAACCTAACCTAACCTAACCTAACCTAACCTAACCTAACCTAACCTAACCTAACCTAACCTAACCTAACCTAACCTAACCTAACCTAACCTAACCTAACCTAACCTAACCTAACCTAACCTAACCTAACCTAACCTAACCTAACCTAACCTAACCTAACCTAACCTAACCTAACCTAACCTAACCTAACCTAACCTAACCTAACCTAACCTAACCTAACCTAACCTAACCTAACCTAACCTAACCTAACCTAACCTAACCTAACCTAACCTACTAACCTAACCTAACCTAACCTAACCTAACCTAACCTAACCTAACCTAACCTAACCTAACCTAACCTAACCTAACCTAACCTAACCTAACCTAACCTAACCTAACCTAACCTAACCTAACCTAACCTAACCTAACCTAACCTAACCTAACCTAACCTAACCTAACCTAACCTAACCTAACCTAACCTAACCTAACCTAACCTAACCTAACCTAACCTAACCTAACCTAACCTAACCTAACCTAACCTAACCTAACCTAACCTAACCTAACCTAACCTAACCTAACCTAACCTAACCTAACCTAACCTAACCTAACCTAACCTAACCTAACCTAACCTAACCTAACCTAACCTAACCTAACCTAACCTAACCTAACCTAACCTAACCTAACCTAACCTAACCTAACCTAACCTAACCTAACCTAACCTAACCTAACCTAACCTAACCTAACCTAACCTAACCTAACCTAACCTAACCTAACCTAACCTAACCTAACCTAACCTAACCTAACCTAACCTAACCTAACCTAACCTAACCTAACCTAACCTAACCTAACCTAACCTAACCTAACCTAACCTAACCTAACCTAACCTAACCTAACCTAACCTAACCTAACCTAACCTAACCTAACCTAACCTAACCTAACCTAACCTAACCTAACCTAACCTAACCTAACCTAACCTAACCTAACCTAACCTAACCTAACCTAACCTAACCTAACCTAACCTAACCTAACCTAACCTAACCTAACCTAACCTAACCTAACCTAACCTAACCTAACCTAACCTAACCTAACCTAACCTAACCTAACCTAACCTAACCTAACCTAACCTAACCTAACCTAACCTAACCTAACCTAACCTAACCTAACCTAACCTAACCTAACCTAACCTAACCTAACCTAACCTAACCTAACCTAACCTAACCTAACCTAACCTAACCTAACCTAACCTAACCTAACCTAACCTAACCTAACCTAACCTAACCTAACCTAACCTAACCTAACCTAACCTAACCTAACCTAACCTAACCTAACCTAACCTAACCTAACCTAACCTAACCTAACCTAACCTAACCTAACCTAACCTAACCTAACCTAACCTAACCTAACCTAACCTAACCTAACCTAACCTAACCTAACCTAACCTAACCTAACCTAACCTAACCTAACCTAACCTAACCTAACCTAACCTAACCTAACCTAACCTAACCTAACCTAACCTAACCTAACCTAACCTAACCTAACCTAACCTAACCTAACCTAACCTAACCTAACCTAACCTAACCTAACCTAACCTAACCTAACCTAACCTAACCTAACCTAACCTAACCTAACCTAACCTAACCTAACCTAACCTAACCTAACCTAACCTAACCTAACCTAACCTAACCTAACCTAACCTAACCTAACCTAACCTAACCTAACCTAACCTAACCTAACCTAACCTAACCTAACCTAACCTAACCTAACCTAACCTAACCTAACCTAACCTAACCTAACCTAACCTAACCTAACCTAACCTAACCTAACCTAACCTAACCTAACCTAACCTAACCTAACCTAACCTAACCTAACCTAACCTAACCTAACCTAACCTAACCTAACCTAACCTAACCTAACCTAACCTAACCTAACCTAACCTAACCTAACCTAACCTAACCTAACCTAACCTAACCTAACCTAACCTAACCTAACCTAACCTAACCTAACCTAACCTAACCTAACCTAACCTAACCTAACCTAACCTAACCTAACCTAACCTAACCTAACCTAACCTAACCTAACCTAACCTAACCTAACCTAACCTAACCTAACCTAACCTAACCTAACCTAACCTAACCTAACCTAACCTAACC
Source organism: Petrolisthes cinctipes (assembly GCA_033782935.1). Classification (NCBI taxonomy): domain Eukaryota; kingdom Metazoa; phylum Arthropoda; class Malacostraca; order Decapoda; family Porcellanidae; genus Petrolisthes; species Petrolisthes cinctipes. The sequence goes on from JAWQEG010001837.1 coordinate 4,458, forward strand.
TAACCTAACCTAACCTAACCTAACCTAACCTAACCTAACCTAACCTAACCTAACCTAACCTAACCTAACCTAACCTAACCTAACCTAACCTAACCTAACCTAACCTAACCTAACCTAACCTAACCTAACCTAACCTAACCTAACCTAACCTAACCTAACCTAACCTAACCTAACCTAACCTAACCTAACCTAACCTAACCTAACCTAACCTAACCTAACCTAACCTAACCTAACCTAACCTAACCTAACCTAACCTAACCTAACCTAACCTAACCTAACCTAACCTAACCTAACCTAACCTAACCTAACCTAACCTAACCTAACCTAACCTAACCTAACCTAACCTAACCTAACCTAACCTAACCTAACCTAACCTAACCTAACCTAACCTAACCTAACCTAACCTAACCTAACCTAACCTAACCTAACCTAACCTAACCTAACCTAACCTAACCTAACCTAACCTAACCTAACCTAACCTAACCTAACCTAACCTAACCTAACCTAACCTAACCTAACCTAACCTAACCTAACCTAACCTAACCTAACCTAACCTAACCTAACCTAACCTAACCTAACCTAACCTAACCTAACCTAACCTAACCTAACCTAACCTAACCTAACCTAACCTAACCTAACCTAACCTAACCTAACCTAACCTAACCTAACCTAACCTAACCTAACCTAACCTAACCTAACCTAACCTAACCTAACCTAACCTAACCTAACCTAACCTAACCTAACCTAACCTAACCTAACCTAACCTAACCTAACCTAACCTAACCTAACCTAACCTAACCTAACCTAACCTAACCTAACCTAACCTAACCTAACCTAACCTAACCTAACCTAACCTAACCTAACCTAACCTAACCTAACCTAACCTAACCTAACCTAACCTAACCTAACCTAACCTAACCTAACCTAACCTAACCTAACCTAACCTAACCTAACCTAACCTAACCTAACCTAACCTAACCTAACCTAACCTAACCTAACCTAACCTAACCTAACCTAACCTAACCTAACCTAACCTAACCTAACCTAACCTAACCTAACCTAACCTAACCTAACCTAACCTAACCTAACCTAACCTAACCTAACCTAACCTAACCTAACCTAACCTAACCTAACCTAACCTAACCTAACCTAACCTAACCTAACCTAACCTAACCTAACCTAACCTAACCTAACCTAACCTAACCTAACCTAACCTAACCTAACCTAACCTAACCTAACCTAACCTAACCTAACCTAACCTAACCTAACCTAACCTAACCTAACCTAACCTAACCTAACCTAACCTAACCTAACCTAACCTAACCTAACCTAACCTAACCTAACCTAACCTAACCTAACCTAACCTAACCTAACCTAACCTAACCTAACCTAACCTAACCTAACCTAACCTAACCTAACCTAACCTAACCTAACCTAACCTAACCTAACCTAACCTAACCTAACCTAACCTAACCTAACCTAACCTAACCTAACCTAACCTAACCTAACCTAACCTAACCTAACCTAACCTAACCTAACCTAACCTAACCTAACCTAACCTAACCTAACCTAACCTAACCTAACCTAACCTAACCTAACCTAACCTAACCTAACCTAACCTAACCTAACCTAACCTAACCTAACCTAACCTAACCTAACCTAACCTAACCTAACCTAACCTAACCTAACCTAACCTAACCTAACCTAACCTAACCTAACCTAACCTAACCTAACCTAACCTAACCTAACCTAACCTAACCTAACCTAACCTAACCTAACCTAACCTAACCTAACCTAACCTAACCTAACCTAACCTAACCTAACCTAACCTAACCTAACCTAACCTAACCTAACCTAACCTAACCTAACCTAACCTAACCTAACCTAACCTAACCTAACCTAACCTAACCTAACCTAACCTAACCTAACCTAACCTAACCTAACCTAACCTAACCTAACCTAACCTAACCTAACCTAACCTAACCTAACCTAACCTAACCTAACCTAACCTAACCTAACCTAACCTAACCTAACCTAACCTAACCTAACCTAACCTAACCTAACCTAACCTAACCTAACCTAACCTAACCTAACCTAACCTAACCTAACCTAACCTAACCTAACCTAACCTAACCTAACCTAACCTAACCTAACCTAACCTAACCTAACCTAACCTAACCTAACCTAACCTAACCTAACCTAACCTAACCTAACCTAACCTAACCTAACCTAACCTAACCTAACCTAACCTAACCTAACCTAACCTAACCTAACCTAACCTAACCTAACCTAACCTAACCTAACCTAACCTAACCTAACCTAACCTAACCTAACCTAACCTAACCTAACCTAACCTAACCTAACCTAACCTAACCTAACCTAACCTAACCTAACCTAACCTAACCTAACCTAACCTAACCTAACCTAACCTAACCTAACCTAACCTAACCTAACCTAACCTAACCTAACCTAACCTAACCTAACCTAACCTAACCTAACCTAACCTAACCTAACCTAACCTAACCTAACCTAACCTAACCTAACCTAACCTAACCTAACCTAACCTAACCTAACCTAACCTAACCTAACCTAACCTAACCTAACCTAACCTAACCTAACCTAACCTAACCTAACCTAACCTAACCTAACCTAACCTGTGTCTGTCTCTGCCTGCAGACGAGGGAAACAGCCGCCGAATTAACACGCGACTGCATAATGGCACTAAGACCACCCCAGCATTAGCCAACAGTGTTGGCCCTGCAAACAAACAAACACACACACACACACACAACAAGAGTCAGCCAGTCATGTTCACACCTATGCGGATTTACAGAACATCCTGCTGTACCCAAGTTTATCTGACAGCCCCATACAAGTGCTTTAGGGATGGGATTTCTCACAAATACCACATCTCCCATCAGCTGTACATATGTATGTAGAAGTAGAAGAGACCACATTCTCTTCTATTCTGTTCACATCACTTGTTATCAAGTAACGTCATCGTGCTGTTAAAGCAACTCCTTCAATGGCCATTCTAGGTTGCACACGCCCCACGGGAAGTGATAACCGCACTTGAGATGATACACGCATCACCCATAGGTATCAGCAGCGACCCACAGATACCCGAGATGCTTCGCTCCCCCAGACACTTTTAAGGAGAGTGTCCCCTTTTACAGAAGAAGCTAGCGACCTGCTGCCATTCCACAGACGCCTCACACACTGCCATGATCGACAACGGGTTAAAGTGCGGCAGTGGTCGAGATGGAGCAGGCAAGCAGCACTGGTACCATGTTCAACAACCACCACACACCCCCGATGCCTAGACAGGGGAGCACGCCATGCCCCTAACTGAACAAACAACAGTCACTGCCCAACAGCATTGGCCACACACAATCAATATTAAAATAAACAACCGAGGAATGTGAGGAGGAACGACCGCGAGGAGATCAGCCATCCACTGTCTGTATTGCCACATACCAGACACCAATCTTTTGGACAAGTCCTCGGTTAAGAGAATGAGCAGCAGAAGCAGGGCAGCCACACCGAGATGACAGAGGCCCAGACCGGTGAGCATCACCCCACTGGAATTACAGAACGTGTCACCCCGACAATAGCATACGATCTACTTGCTAACCACTCAAACTCTTTTCAGTGCCTGCCTGCAGACGTGGGTAGAAGCAGCAGCCATCGATAATAATAGCACAACTGCTTCAGTAATGGCACAAACGCCACCCCCAGCATTAGCCAACTAACTGGCCCTGCAGACGTGATGACACCAGAACGAGACTGCTAATTAGTTTCCCTTGTCCGGACAGGAGAGCGAGAAGCTAGCTTGCTTGCATGCTGTACATTTGCCAGATCAAGGGGAGTAAGCCACTGCACCTCGTCAAGGTTACACAGCCTCTTGTTTTAGAGAATTTAGAGAAGATAGCTCTAAAACCACAGTGGTAATTCAGAGTAACAGGTAGGTAGTCTTCAATCGTACTACATACTCGAGTGTATGCTCACACAGAGAACATCACCCAGACACTGGCAACCTCTCTATGCACAGTGCTCTTGCATCAGACTGGCTAAAGGATACAATTCAAACCATTAGCCAACCACTAGGAGGTCTAAGGAACACCATCGACCCTCAGAGATCATGTACTCCACAGTGGGACTGCTGTAGGAGTAACCCATTTCATGACCACAATATCGTGTTTCCTTACTATATTTTTAGGGTTTTGCGACGGTGTAGCACTCGAGATGGTCGTACAACACTGCCAGGCTTTTCTCTAGCCCTTATTATACCTCCATCTCTAAGCCCGTCATCACCAGACTCGAAATCTCGGTGCTTGACAACTTTGATCTTAGCTCAAAGTTCAGGAAGAACACCAGCTACCTGACACAATCCATTACCCTTCCTCTTCCTCTCTCATTGGGTAGCCACCCTACAATTCTGTGGGGGAGCCAGCTCTCTCCTCCCTACCATAGTTGGAGGGTCGTGCGACGGTGTACCACTTGGGGCGGCATCGACGCTCACCTAGAGTGGGTCAGTTACAGCTCCTCACATCTAACTCCCCCCCATCTACACCTACCTCAGCCCATACCACACACACAAACTATGGAACACCAACATTTCTACCACTCCTACCGTCAATTTCGTATAGTAACAAATCATTCCATTTCTCAATCTTTTATATACCAGGATACAAAACAACTTATTTTCTTTTGAGGTACAGTTGCCTCAAGGTATTCCTTTACCCTTTGCTTTTGTGTCTGGAGTTGATGTGGCAGCGTAGCAATACTAGAGTCACATTTATGAATGAGACCAATCTCCCTGTTGAATCATATTTACGGATAACACAATGATTCACCGTTTCGTATTCTTCAATGTTAATAATGTGTCAGATGTGATATTATTATTATTATTATTATGTCCAGCGATGCCACAGCCAACACAGGGGGTAAAGAAATACTTTAAGGCAACTGTACCTTAATACATTCTATTCCTTTTATTTCATACTTCGAAGACTCTCCGGAACCCAACCAGGATCATCCCGACAAAAATATTTATTAAAAAAAAAAAAAACTAAAACTTGGAAATTCGTATTCGGGCATATCAAAGTAACGATATGCTACTTCAATGCAAGATTGGAGATCACTCATGCAAGTCCCCCTCAGGAAACCCCCGGGCCCCCCGGATATATGGAGGGCCCAACTGGGGTTCCTTCAGGTGACTGCAGAGTGTAATACTTTCCCCCTTGGTCCCCAGCACCAAGGGGGAAGGGGGTCACTTCCACCTAAACACAGCACCACACACACATATATAAACACGCACTATTGGCCACAATATATAGAGGCATGGTACAGTGTTCAGGAGAGTGTAGCCCCGCGCCAGTACACGTGTCCGCACAATGCTGTACCACCCAATACAATGAAGACTGGGAGTGTGTACTGGCGCATCATACCACTTTCTTCACCACCTGCAATTACAAATATCATCATTAGAAACATTCAACAACTCCTATAGTATTTGCTAACTATGATTTCATTACGAGTTACAGAAGCAATTAATATAATTCGTTACCACACTCTCGCACACAAGACACATATACAGTCGGATCCATAAGTTCGATTACATCCATTTTTTTATGCGACCATTATTAATATATAGCCTACATCTTTATAAAACCCTTCACTATTTTTTTTAATTATTATCACTTTTCTCTCATACTTATTAGGCTTCATATTTTTAACGGTCATTAACTTTTCTTATATTATTAATATATAGCCTACATCTTTATAAAACTCTTCACTATTTTTTTTAATTATTATCACTTTTCTCTCATACTTATTAGGCTTCATATTTTTAACGGTCATTAACTTTTCTTTTATTAAATATATCAAATTCCTCTCAAGATATCTTCATTACATTTAAACTACTTTTACTATTCATTCTTTTTGTCACGCACTTGACTATAATTCAACATCTTTTATCGATATTAATTAATCTTCCTGTTTATTTAAACTATTAACCTCTTACATTATCATTCAATTCTTCCAAATTCTATTTCCTGTATCATATCATAAGAACACTAACTTTATAATACTATATATATATAGCCTACATCTTTATAAAACCCTTCACTATTTTTTTTAATTATTATTACTTTTCTCTCATACTTATTAGGCTTCATATTTTTAACGGTCATTAACTTTTCTTTTATTAAATATATCAAATTCCTCTCAAGATATCTTCATTACATTTAAACTACTTTTACTATTCATTCTTTTTGTCACGCACTTGACTATAATTCAACATCTTTTATCGATATTAATTAATCTTCCTGTTTATTTAAACTATTAACCTCTTACATTATCATTCAATTCTTCCAAATTCTATTTCCTGTATCATATCATAAGAACACTAACTTTATAATACTTATAAACAATATTATACTTACCGAAGCCAACATCACAATCGATCCTTGTCAATACTTGAACTTCAGGAGAGTGTAGCCCCGCGCCAGTACACGTGTCTGCACAATGCTGTACCACCCAATACAATGAAGACTGGGTGTGTGTACTGGCGCATCATACCACTTTCTTCACCACCTGCAATTACAAATATCATCATTAGAAACATTCAACAACTCCTATAGTATTTGCTAACTATGATTTCATTACGAGTTACAGAAGCAATTAATATAATTCGTTACCACACTCTCGCACACAAGACACATATACAGTCGGATCCATAAGTTCGATTACATCCATTTTTTTATGCGACCATTATTAATATATAGCCTACATCTTTATAAAACCCTTCACTATTTTTTTTAATTATTATCACTTTTCTCTCATACTTATTAGGCTTCATATTTTTAACGGTCATTAACTTTTCTTATATTATTAATATATAGCCTACATCTTTATAAAACTCTTCACTATTTTTTTTAATTATTACCACTTTTCTCTCATACTTATTAGGCTTCATATTTTTAACGGTCATTAACTTTTCTTTTATTAAATATATCAAATTCCTCTCAAGATATCTTCATTACATTTAAACTACTTTTACTATTCATTCTTTTTGTCACGCACTTGACTATAATTCAACATCTTTTATCGATATTAATTAATCTTCCTGTTTATTTAAACTATTAACCTCTTACATTATCATTCAATTCTTCCAAATTCTATTTCCTGTATCATATCATAAGAACACTAACTTTATAATACTATATATATATAGCCTACATCTTTATAAAACCCTTCACTATTTTTTTTAATTATTATTACTTTTCTCTCATACTTATTAGGCTTCATATTTTTAACGGTCATTAACTTTTCTTTTATTAAATATATCAAATTCCTCTCAAGATATCTTCATTACATTTAAACTACTTTTACTATTCATTCTTTTTGTCACGCACTTGACTATAATTCAACATCTTTTATCGATATTAATTAATCTTCCTGTTTATTTAAACTATTAACCTCTTACATTATCATTCAATTCTTCCAAATTCTATTTCCTGTATCATATCATAAGAACACTAACTTTATAATACTTATAAACAATATTATACTTACCGAAGCCAACATCACAATCGATCCTTGTCAATACTTGAACTTCAGGAGAGTGTAGCCCCGCACCAGTACACGTGTCCGCACAATGCTGTACCACCCAATACAATGAAGACTGGGTGTGTGTACTGGCGCATCATACCACTTTCTTCACCACCTTCAATTACAAATAACATCATTAGAAACATTCAACAACTCCTATAGTATTTGCTAACAATGATTTCATTACGAGTTACAGAAGCAATTAATATAATTCGTTACCACACTCTAGCACACAAGACACATATACAGTCGGATCCATAAGTTCGATTACATCCATTTTTTTTATGTGACCATTATTAATATATAGCCTACATCTTTATAAAACCCTTCACTATTTTTTTTAATTATTATCACTTTTCTCTCATACTTATTAGGCTTCATATTTTTAACGGTCATTAACTTTTCTTATATTATTAATATATAGCCTACATCTTTATAAAACTCTTCACTATTTTTTTTTATTATTATCACTTTTCTCTCATACTTATTAGGCTTCATATTTTTAACGGTCATTAACTTTTCTTTTATTAAATATATCAAATTCCTCTCAAGATATCTTCATTACATTTAAACTACTTTTACTATTCATTCTTTTTGTCACGCACTTGACTATAATTCAACATCTTTTATCGATATTAATTAATCTTCCTGTTTATTTAAACTATTAACCTCTTACATTATCATTCAATTCTTCCAAATTCTATTTCCTGTATCATATCATAAGAACACTAACTTTATAATACTATATATATATATAGCCTACATCTTTATAAAACCCTTCACTATTTTTTTTAATTATTATTACTTTTCTCTCATACTTATTAGGCTTCATATTTTTAACGGTCATTAACTTTTCTTTTATTAAATATATCAAATTCCTCTCAAGATATCTTCATTACATTTAAACTACTTTTACTATTCATTCTTTTTGTCACGCACTTGACTATAATTCAACATCTTTTATCGATATTAATTAATCTTCCTGTTTATTTAAACTATTAACCTCTTACATTATCATTCAATTCTTCCAAATTCTATTTCCTGTATCATATCATAAGAACACTAACTTTATAATACTTATAAACAATATTATACTTACCGAAGCCAACATCACAATCGATCCTTGTCAATACTTGAACTTCAGGAGAGTGTAGCCCCGCGCCAGTACACGTGTCTGCACAATGCTGTACCACCCAATACAATGAAGACTGGGTGTGTGTACTGGCGCATCATACCACTTTCTTCACCACCTTCACCACCTGCAATTACAAATATCATCATTAGAAACATTCAACAACTCCTATAGTATTTGCTAACTATGATTTCATTACGAGTTACAGAAGCAATTAATATAATTCGTTACCACACTCTCGCACACAAGACACATATACAGTCGGATCCATAAGTTCGATTACATCCATTTTTTTATGCGACCATTATTAATATATAGCCTACATCTTTATAAAACCCTTCACTATTTTTTTTTATTATTATCACTTTTCTCTCATACTTATTAGGCTTCATATTTTTAACGGTCATTAACTTTTCTTATATTATTAATATATAGCCTACATCTTTATAAAACTCTTCACTATTTTTTTTAATTATTATCACTTTTCTCTCATACTTATTAGGCTTCATATTTTTAATGGTCATTAACTTTTCTTTTATTAAATATATCAAATTCCTCTCAAGATATCTTCATTACATTTAAACTACTTTTACTATTCATTCTTTTTGTCACGCACTTGACTATAATTCAACATCTTTTATCGATATTAATTAATCTTCCTGTTTATTTAAACTATTAACCTCTTACATTATCATTCAATTCTTCCAAATTCTATTTCCTGTATCATATCATAAGAACACTAACTTTATAATACTATATATATATATAGCCTACATCTTTATAAAACCCTTCACTATTTTTTTTAATTATTATTACTTTTCTCTCATACTTATTAGGCTTCATATTTTTAACGGTCATTAACTTTTCTTTTATTAAATATATCAAATTCCTCTCAAGATATCTTCATTACATTTAAACTACTTTTACTATTCATTCTTTTTGTCACGCACTTGACTATAATTCAACATCTTTTATCGATATTAATTAATCTTCCTGTTTATTTAAACTATTAACCTCTTACATTATCATTCAATTCTTCCAAATTCTATTTCCTGTATCATATCATAAGAACACTAACTTTATAATACTTATAAACAATATTATACTTACCGAAGCCAACATCACAATCGATCCTTGTCAATACTTGAACTTCAGGAGAGTGTAGCCCCGCGCCAGAACACGTGTCCGCACAATGCTGTACCACCCAATACAATGAAGACTGGGTGTGTGTACTGGCGCATCATACCACTTTCTTCACCACCTTCACCACCTGCAATTACAAATATCATCATTAGAAACATTCAACAACTCCTATAGTATTTGCTAACTATGATTTCATTACGAGTTACAGAAGCAATTAATATAATTCGTTACCACACTCTCGCACACAAGACACATATACAGTCGGATCCATAAGTTCGATTACATCCATTTTTTTATGCGACCATTATTAATATATAGCCTACATCTTTATAAAACCCTTCACTATTTTTTTTAATTATTATCACTTTTCTCTCATACTTATTAGGCTTCATATTTTTAACGGTCATTAACTTTTCTTATATTATTAATATATAGCCTACATCTTTATAAAACTCTTCACTATTTTTTTTAATTATTATCACTTTTCTCTCATACTTATTAGGCTTCATATTTTTAACGGTCATTAACTTTTCTTTTATTAAATATATCAAATTCCTCTCAAGATATCTTCATTACATTTAAACTACTTTTACTATTCATTCTTTTTGTCACGCACTTGACTATAATTCAACATCTTTTATCGATATTAATTAATCTTCCTGTTTATTTAAACTATTAACCTCTTACATTATCATTCAATTCTTCCAAATTCTATTTCCTGTATCATATCATAAGAACACTAACTTTATAATACTATATATATATAGCCTACATCTTTATAAAACCCTTCACTATTTTTTTTAATTATTATTACTTTTCTCTCATACTTATTAGGCTTCATATTTTTAACGGTCATTAACTTTTCTTTTATTAAATATATCAAATTCCTCTCAAGATATCTTCATTACATTTAAACTACTTTTACTATTCATTCTTTTTGTCACGCACTTGACTATAATTCAACATCTTTTATCGATATTAATTAATCTTCCTGTTTATTTAAACTATTAACCTCTTACATTATCATTCAATTCTTCCAAATTCTATTTCCTGTATCATATCATAAGAACACTAACTTTATAATACTTATAAACAATATTATACTTACCGAAGCCAACATCACAATCGATCCTTGTCAATACTTGAACTTCAGGAGAGTGTAGCCCCGCGCCAGTACACGTGTCTGCACAATGCTGTACCACCCAATACAATGAAGACTGGGTGTGTGTACTGGCGCATCATACCACTTTCTTCACCACCTTCACCACCTGCAATTACAAATAACATCATTAGAAACATTCAACAACTCCTATTGTATTTGCTAACAATGATTTCATTACGAGTTACAGAAGCAATTAATATAATTCGTTACCACACTCTAGCACACAAGACACATATACAGTCGGATCCATAAGTTCGATTACATCCATTTTTTTTATGTGACCATTATTAATATATAGCCTACATCTTTAAAAAACCCTTCACTATTTTTTTTAATTATTATCACTTTTCTCTCATACTTATTAGGCTTCATATTTTTAACGGTCATTAACTTTTCTTATATTATTAATATATAGCCTACATCTTTATAAAACTCTTCACTATTTTTTTTTATTATTATCACTTTTCTCTCATACTTATTAGGCTTCATATTTTTAACGGTCATTAACTTTTCTTTTATTAAATATATCAAATTCCTCTCAAGATATCTTCATTACATTTAAACTACTTTTACTATTCATTCTTTTTGTCACGCACTTGACTATAATTCAACATCTTTTATCGATATTAATTAATCTTCCTGTTTATTTAAACTATTAACCTCTTACATTATCATTCAATTCTTCCAAATTCTATTTCCTGTATCATATCATAAGAACACTAACTTTATAATACTTATAAACAATATTATACTTACCGAAGCCAACATCACAATCGATCCTTGTCAATACTTGAACTTCAGGAGAGTGTAGCCCCGCACCAGTACACGTGTCCGCACAATGCTGTACCACCCAATACAATGAAGACTGGGTGTGTGTACTGGCGCATCATACCACTTTCTTCACCACCTTCACCACCTGCAATTACAAATAACATCATTAGAAACATTCAACAACTCCTATAGTATTTGCTAACAATGATTTCATTACGAGTTACAGAAGCAATTAATATAATTCGTTACCACACTCTAGCACACAAGACACATATACAGTCGGATCCATAAGTTCGATTACATCCATTTTTTTTATGTGACCATTATTAATATATAGCCTACATCTTTATAAAACCCTTCACTATTTTTTTTAATTATTATCACTTTTCTCTCATACTTATTAGGCTTCATATTTTTAACGGTCATTAACTTTTCTTATATTATTAATATATAGCCTACATCTTTATAAAACTCTTCACTATTTTTTTTTATTATTATCACTTTTCTCTCATACTTATTAGGCTTCATATTTTTAACGGTCATTAACTTTTCTTTTATTAAATATATCAAATTCCTCTCAAGATATCTTCATTACATTTAAACTACTTTTACTATTCATTCTTTTTGTCACGCACTTGACTATAATTCAACATCTTTTATCGATATTAATTAATCTTCCTGTTTATTTAAACTATTAACCTCTTACATTATCATTCAATTCTTCCAAATTCTATTTCCTGTATCATATCATAAGAACACTAACTTTATAATACTATATATATATATAGCCTACATCTTTATAAAACCCTTCACTATTTTTTTTAATTATTATTACTTTTCTCTCATACTTATTAGGCTTCATATTTTTAACGGTCATTAACTTTTCTTTTATTAAATATATCAAATTCCTCTCAAGATATCTTCATTACATTTAAACTACTTTTACTATTCATTCTTTTTGTCACGCACTTGACTATAATTCAACATCTTTTATCGATATTAATTAATCTTCCTGTTTATTTAAACTATTAACCTCTTACATTATCATTCAATTCTTCCAAATTCTATTTCCTGTATCATATCATAAGAACACTAACTTTATAATACTTATAAACAATATTATACTTACCGAAGCCAACATCACAATCGATCCTTGTCAATACTTGAACTTCAGGAGAGTGTAGCCCCGCGCCAGTACACGTGTCTGCACAATGCTGTACCACCCAATACAATGAAGACTGGGTGTGTGTACTGGCGCATCATACCACTTTCTTCACCACCTTCACCACCTGCAATTACAAATATCATCATTAGAAACATTCAACAACTCCTATAGTATTTGCTAACTATGATTTCATTACGAGTTACAGAAGCAATTAATATAATTCGTTACCACACTCTCGCACACAAGACACATATACAGTCGGATCCATAAGTTCGATTACATCCATTTTTTTATGCGACCATTATTAATATATAGCCTACATCTTTATAAAACCCTTCACTATTTTTTTTTATTATTATCACTTTTCTCTCATACTTATTAGGCTTCATATTTTTAACGGTCATTAACTTTTCTTATATTATTAATATATAGCCTACATCTTTATAAAACTCTTCACTATTTTTTTAATTATTATCACTTTTCTCTCATACTTATTAGGCTTCATATTTTTAACGGTCATTAACTTTTCTTTTATTAAATATATCAAATTCCTCTCAAGATATCTTCATTACATTTAAACTACTTTTACTATTCATTCTTTTTGTCACGCACTTGACTATAATTCAACATCTTTTATCGATATTAATTAATCTTCCTGTTTATTTAAACTATTAACCTCTTACATTATCATTCAATTCTTCCAAATTCTATTTCCTGTATCATATCATAAGAACACTAACTTTATAATACTATATATATATAGCCTACATCTTTATAAAACCCTTCACTATTTTTTTTAATTATTATTACTTTTCTCTCATACTTATTAGGCTTCATATTTTTAACGGTCATTAACTTTTCTTTTATTAAATATATCAAATTCCTCTCAAGATATCTTCATTACATTTAAACTACTTTTACTATTCATTCTTTTTGTCACGCACTTGACTATAATTCAACATCTTTTATCGATATTAATTAATCTTCCTGTTTATTTAAACTATTAACCTCTTACATTATCATTCAATTCTTCCAAATTCTATTTCCTGTATCATATCATAAGAACACTAACTTTATAATACTTATAAACAATATTATACTTACCGAAGCCAACATCACAATCGATCCTTGTCAATACTTGAACTTCAGGAGAGTGTAGCCCCGCGCCAGTACACGTGTCTGCACAATGCTGTACCACCCAATACAATGAAGACTGGGTGTGTGTACTGGCGCATCATACCACTTTCTTCACCACCTTCACCACCTGCAATTACAAATAACATCATTAGAAACATTCAACAACTCCTATAGTATTTGCTAACAATGATTTCATTACGAGTTACAGAAGCAATTAATATAATTCGTTACCACACTCTAGCACACAAGACACATATACAGTCGGATCCATAAGTTCGATTACATCCATTTTTTTTATGTGACCATTATTAATATATAGCCTACATCTTTAAAAAACCCTTCACTATTTTTTTTAATTATTATCACTTTTCTCTCATACTTATTAGGCTTCATATTTTTAACGGTCATTAACTTTTCTTATATTATTAATATATAGCCTACATCTTTATAAAACTCTTCACTATTTTTTTTTATTATTATCACTTTTCTCTCATACTTATTATGCTTCATATTTTTAACGGTCATTAACTTTTCTTTTATTAAATATATCAAATTCCTCTCAAGATATCTTCATTACATTTAAACTACTTTTACTATTCATTCTTTTTGTCACGCACTTGACTATAATTCAACATCTTTTATCGATATTAATTAATCTTCCTGTTTATTTAAACTATTAACCTCTTACATTATCATTCAATTCTTCCAAATTCTATTTCCTGTATCATATCATAAGAACACTAACTTTATAATACTATATATATATATAGCCTACATCTTTATAAAACCCTTCACTATTTTTTTTAATTATTATTACTTTTCTCTCATACTTATTAGGCTTCATATTTTTAACGGTCATTAACTTTTCTTTTATTAAATATATCAAATTCCTCTCAAGATATCTTCATTACATTTAAACTACTTTTACTATTCATTCTTTTTGTCACGCACTTGACTATAATTCAACATCTTTTATCGATATTAATTAATCTTCCTGTTTATTTAAACTATTAACCTCTTACATTATCATTCAATTCTTCCAAATTCTATTTCCTGTATCATATCATAAGAACACTAACTTTATAATACTTATAAACAATATTATACTTACCGAAGCCAACATCACAATCGATCCTTGTCAATACTTGAACTTCAGGAGAGTGTAGCCCCGCACCAGTACACGTGTCCGCACAATGCTGTACCACCCAATACAATGAAGACTGGGTGTGTGTACTGGCGCATCATACCACTTTCTTCACCACCTTCACCACCTGCAATTACAAATAACATCATTAGAAACATTCAACAACTCCTATAGTATTTGCTAACAATGATTTCATTACGAGTTACAGAAGCAATTAATATAATTCGTTACCACACTCTAGCACACAAGACACATATACAGTCGGATCCATAAGTTCGATTACATCCATTTTTTTTATGTGACCATTATTAATATATAGCCTACATCTTTATAAAACCCTTCACTATTTTTTTTAATTATTATCACTTTTCTCTCATACTTATTAGGCTTCATATTTTTAACGGTCATTAACTTTTCTTATATTATTAATATATAGCCTACATCTTTATAAAACTCTTCACTATTTTTTTTTATTATTATCACTTTTCTCTCATACTTATTAGGCTTCATATTTTTAACGGTCATTAACTTTTCTTTTATTAAATATATCAAATTCCTCTCAAGATATCTTCATTACATTTAAACTACTTTTACTATTCATTCTTTTTGTCACGCACTTGACTATAATTCAACATCTTTTATCGATATTAATTAATCTTCCTGTTTATTTAAACTATTAACCTCTTACATTATCATTCAATTCTTCCAAATTCTATTTCCTGTATCATATCATAAGAACACTAACTTTATAATACTATATATATATATAGCCTACATCTTTATAAAACCCTTCACTATTTTTTTTAATTATTATTACTTTTCTCTCATACTTATTAGGCTTCATATTTTTAACGGTCATTAACTTTTCTTTTATTAAATATATCAAATTCCTCTCAAGATATCTTCATTACATTTAAACTACTTTTACTATTCATTCTTTTTGTCACGCACTTGACTATAATTCAACATCTTTTATCGATATTAATTAATCTTCCTGTTTATTTAAACTATTAACCTCTTACATTATCATTCAATTCTTCCAAATTCTATTTCCTGTATCATATCATAAGAACACTAACTTTATAATACTTATAAACAATATTATACTTACCGAAGCCAACATCACAATCGATCCTTGTCAATACTTGAACTTCAGGAGAGTGTAGCCCCGCGCCAGTACACGTGTCTGCACAATGCTGTACCACCCAATACAATGAAGACTGGGTGTGTGTACTGGCGCATCATACCACTTTCTTCACCACCTTCACCACCTGCAATTACAAATAACATCATTAGAAACATTCAACAACTCCTATAGTATTTGCTAACAATGATTTCATTACGAGTTACAGAAGCAATTAATATAATTCGTTACCACACTCTAGCACACAAGACACATATACAGTCGGATCCATAAGTTCGATTACATCCATTTTTTTTATGTGACCATTATTAATATATAGCCTACATCTTTAAAAAACCCTTCACTATTTTTTTTAATTATTATCACTTTTCTCTCATACTTATTAGGCTTCATATTTTTAACGGTCATTAACTTTTCTTATATTATTAATATATAGCCTACATCTTTATAAAACTCTTCACTATTTTTTTTTATTATTATCACTTTTCTCTCATACTTATTATGCTTCATATTTTTAACGGTCATTAACTTTTCTTTTATTAAATATATCAAATTCCTCTCAAGATATCTTCATTACATTTAAACTACTTTTACTATTCATTCTTTTTGTCACGCACTTGACTATAATTCAACATCTTTTATCGATATTAATTAATCTTCCTGTTTATTTAAACTATTAACCTCTTACATTATCATTCAATTCTTCCAAATTCTATTTCCTGTATCATATCATAAGAACACTAACTTTATAATACTATATATATATATAGCCTACATCTTTATAAAACCCTTCACTATTTTTTTTAATTATTATTACTTTTCTCTCATACTTATTAGGCTTCATATTTTTAACGGTCATTAACTTTTCTTTTATTAAATATATCAAATTCCTCTCAAGATATCTTCATTACATTTAAACTACTTTTACTATTCATTCTTTTTGTCACGCACTTGACTATAATTCAACATCTTTTATCGATATTAATTAATCTTCCTGTTTATTTAAACTATTAACCTCTTACATTATCATTCAATTCTTCCAAATTCTATTTCCTGTATCATATCATAAGAACACTAACTTTATAATACTTATAAACAATATTATACTTACCGAAGCCAACATCACAATCGATCCTTGTCAATACTTGAACTTCAGGAGAGTGTAGCCCCGCACCAGTACACGTGTCCGCACAATGCTGTACCACCCAATACAATGAAGACTGGGTGTGTGTACTGGCGCATCATACCACTTTCTTCACCACCTTCACCACCTGCAATTACAAATAACATCATTAGAAACATTCAACAACTCCTATAGTATTTGCTAACAATGATTTCATTACGAGTTACAGAAGCAATTAATATAATTCGTTACCACACTCTAGCACACAAGACACATATACAGTCGGATCCATAAGTTCGATTACATCCATTTTTTTTATGTGACCATTATTAATATATAGCCTACATCTTTATAAAACCCTTCACTATTTTTTTTAATTATTATCACTTTTCTCTCATACTTATTAGGCTTCATATTTTTAACGGTCATTAACTTTTCTTATATTATTAATATATAGCCTACATCTTTATAAAACTCTTCACTATTTTTTTTTATTATTATCACTTTTCTCTCATACTTATTAGGCTTCATATTTTTAACGGTCATTAACTTTTCTTTTATTAAATATATCAAATTCCTCTCAAGATATCTTCATTACATTTAAACTACTTTTACTATTCATTCTTTTTGTCACGCACTTGACTATAATTCAACATCTTTTATCGATATTAATTAATCTTCCTGTTTATTTAAACTATTAACCTCTTACATTATCATTCAATTCTTCCAAATTCTATTTCCTGTATCATATCATAAGAACACTAACTTTATAATACTATATATATATATAGCCTACATCTTTATAAAACCCTTCACTATTTTTTTTAATTATTATTACTTTTCTCTCATACTTATTAGGCTTCATATTTTTAACGGTCATTAACTTTTCTTTTATTAAATATATCAAATTCCTCTCAAGATATCTTCATTACATTTAAACTACTTTTACTATTCATTCTTTTTGTCACGCACTTGACTATAATTCAACATCTTTTATCGATATTAATTAATCTTCCTGTTTATTTAAACTATTAACCTCTTACATTATCATTCAATTCTTCCAAATTCTATTTCCTGTATCATATCATAAGAACACTAACTTTATAATACTTATAAACAATATTATACTTACCGAAGCCAACATCGTGCCAAGGGATCAGGACATAATTTCTGACCACGATTGTACAGCTCCGGACAGATCAAGGGTCCACACTTCTTCCAAAAGCTTTTTATATAATTTTTTTTTTTATATATATAAATTTTTTTATATAATTTTTTTTATATAAACAAATTTTTATATAAATTTTTTTTATATATAAATTTTTTGTATAATTTTTTTATATATAAAACAAATAATATAAAATTTGTATTTATACAAAAAAAAAATTATATAAAATTTGTTTTATATAAAAAAAAAAAAAAAATTATATAAATTTTTTTTTATTAAATTTTTTTTATATAATTTTTTTTTTATTTTTTTTTTTTTTATAATTTTTTTTATACAAAAAAATGTTATATAAAAATGTTTTATATATAAAAAAAATATATATAAAAACAATTTATAAAAAAAATTCTATATAAAATTTTTTTTATATAAAAATTTATATAAATTTTTTTATAATTTTTTTTTATAAAAAAAGTTTTTATATATTTTTTTTTATAAAAAAAAGCATTATATAAAAAAAATAAAAAAATTATAATTTTTTTTATATAAATTGCTTTTTTTTATATAAATTTTTTTATATAATTTTTTTTTACATAAACAAAATTATATAATTTTTATATATTTTAAAAAATTATATATAAAATATTTGTTTATTATAAATTTTTTAATAAAAAAAATTATATAATTTTTTTTTATAAAAAAATTTATATAATTTTTTTTTATAAAAAAATTTATATAATTTTTTTTTATAAAAAAATTTATATAATTTTTTTTTATAAAAAAATTTATATAATTTTTTTTTTATAAAATTTGTTTTATAATTTTTTTTATTAAATTTTTTTTATATAATTTTTTTTATAAAAAACTATTTTTATATAAAATAATTTTTTATATAAAAAATATGTTTATATAATTTTTGTTATATAATTTTTTTTTATATAAATTTTATATATATATATATTTTTTTTTTTTTTTAAATGTGTATATAAAAAAATTTCTATATAAAAAAAATATATAAAAATTTGTTATATAAAAAAATATATAAATTTTTTTTTTTTTTTATATATATATATATATATATATATATATATATATATATATATATAAAAATAAGGTTCGAACAATTTGTTCGAATCATCAAAGCTTTGCTAGTTGCGATTCATTGTGCCAAGGGACCAGGACACAATTTCTGACCGCGAGTGTACAGTGATGCATGATAATGTGTGGTGACTGCTCAGTCTTCTTGCTAGTGTGTGGCAAATTTACAAGATTGCACAGCCATCTAGTTTGCTCAGGCATGAATGATAGTCTATGGAGTCCTTAATGTGGTCGACCGAGGGAATGAACTTATGAACATTAGTACAATATTTATCAAAGGCGGCCTAAAAAAAAAAAAAAAAATTTTGACAACACAATCCGAGTAAACATTTGGGTAGATTTTCATACCGTAAATGATATGGGACACTTGACCATTACACATTCACGACCAATCTACTTGCAGTCGCGAGCCGATGAGTTGGAGACACTAGTACACTAATCATGGGGTCGCTTCTACCTGACGAGTTATGGGGGAGTGAGAGAGGAAGAAGGGAGGGGCTTGTGGAGGGAGAAACAACAAGAGACTCCAATAACCGTGGCTGTAGAGACGTCTTTATCTTGTGTAAGTACTTATGGTTAACTTTGGGCGATATCAGAACTGTAATGACATCAGATGGGATAGGGGTCTATAAAACTTAAAAACTTATTTGATAAAATTGCTATATCTAATGATAAATGTGTTTCAACAATAATTAATATTACACAAAATTACGAGAATCATGTCTAACTCGAATACACAACTAATTAAATTCATCCTGCCATAACACTCATACATTCATCCCTAACCACCATCATTCCTCCTTCCCGTCTCTCCCTCTCACCAGTGAATGCGTCGAATGAAATTTTCAGTGGATGGTGCGATAGTTGTATATCAGTCAGAAGTGGCAACACTCCACCAGCCCGACACAACCTCCCCCATCTTTCTCTCTCTCGTCAGGTAGAAACGATCCAATGATGAGTGAGCTCGTGTCTCCATCCCATCAGCTCGCGAATGTAAACAATATCTTTTACACAGAAAAATTAAAATTCTCTGTCTATATATATAGCAGGAAAACACTGGAATTTTGACACTGATCAACTATTAATGACAAACAATTGTACTGATAATTTTCGGACACCCTGAACACGTATAAAGCAAAGTAAAACCAAACTGCAAATGAACAACGATCACTTACCTTTACCACTTCACTCCCACTGCTGATAGTATACTGAGTCGCCTCTCAGACCGGTCCTCCCTCATCACCTCTGTTCCAGACATTTCCATTCACACGTGCGTGAAATTAGCCTCGTGGAATAAGGAAGGGAGGGAGGGAAGGGGGAGAGGGAGGGAAGGAAGGAGAGAAAACTTAGACTGGTTCGTTCTACTCTTGAGATGATACTCTCTTGTGGATGAGTCGGTGAGCTTCTGTTTCCTCCAAACTACTATAACCACGAAACAGATCTCCATTAGTAACACCCAGCTCGTCTGTTTTCTGGCATAGTTTGGAGAAAGAAATACCCCTTCCTCCTCTTAACTAACTCTCTGAGGATTCAAAGTGTGCAGTCAGGTCCCAAGAAAATGTTCGAAAGTTTTTGGTGTGTTGGGGTTGTTACAACCCCAGTGTTTGGCTTGTTTATGTCTAGGGGAAGAGAAGGGGGTTGTGAACAGCTAAAGTATAACTCTGATGGATATGTTACTGTAATCAGTGGAGTTACCACTAATGAAACAAGACGGGAACCTTCCACCCCACTCCCTCAATGGATATTTGCCCAGAAAGAGTAATGTAAACGAATCACTAATGATTTTTACATGTATAATATTACAAAAAATAAGTACGATATTTATAATGAAATAAAAGCAATAGGAATTACGTTACGTTAACAAGACACAAAATGACAATTAGAATACCAAATAATAGAATACAATTATATCAAAGTTAAACAAAATAGAAAATATGAACACTAGCAGAGATAAAAGCAGAGATAGTATGTAATGAGGAGTGTGAGAATATCTCGTCACTCGATACAAGATATAGCAAGGGGAGAACCGAGATGGCAAGTGACGGAGTGAAGCCTGAACATTCACTGGATACACTAATATAACAGGGAGTTGAACTGAGATGGCAAGTGACGGAGTGAAGCCTGAGCATTCACTGGATACACTAATATAACAGGGAGTTGAACCGAGATGGCAAGTGACGGAGTGAAGCCTGAGCATTCACTGAGTTCAGTCTTTTTTTTTTTTTTTTTTTTTTTTTTTTTTTTTTTTTTTTTTTTTTTTTCCTGGCCTATCGACCATGGTGTTGGTCATTAAGGCCTTTTATTTTATTTTATTTTATTTTTAATTTATTTATTTATTTTTTTAATTTTATTTATTTATTATTCTTTTAATTTTAACTTTTTGCATATTATTTCTATGCATATATTATTATTATTATTATTATTATTATTATTATTATTATTATTATTATTATTATTATTATTACATCAAAACTTAAAACTAAACATATATAATAATTTTCCTATTTTGTACTTTCATACAAATAATATTTCTTAATTTAACATCCTAGCTAATAAACTAATCTATGTACCTACTCAACCAATAGCTAACTAGACTAATACCTATTCCAGCCAATCGCTAAACCTAGACAGACAAATCGCTAAACCTATTTTAGACAATCGCTAAACCTAGCTAATACATCATAATATACAATATATACAACACATAATTTATAATATTCATAATTGAAAAATAGTCATACAAAATGGTAACAATAGTAATAAAAAGTCACATCACTCTGATCAGTTCGGTCTCCCTCAAGAAAGTCATCAATTTATCAGTCACACCACCATCCCCATCACCTAAGAGAGCTGAGAGTGTGAAGGGGACTTTTACTGCATCGCAGTAACTTATGAGGGAAGCACGTTCCCCCACAAATCGCCGACAATGCAGGATGATATGACTGATAGATAACACCGCATTGCAGGTGTTACAATGCGGTGGAAAACGTTTGTCTATATATGGTTCTAAATGAGTTATCCTGGTGCAGTTTGTTCTTATTCTTGCCAGTATTCTTTCTTCTAGTCGATTGGGCCGGTTGGCAGTGGCCCAATCACCCAGTTGAGGCTTGATGGTAGAGATGTTAAGTCTGGTCCACTGACCTTGCCACAGAAGATTAATTGATTTCTTTCCGAGGGATAGACACGACTGTAAATCACGAGGGACGTCCCAAGTAACCTCGAGCTCTACAGCCGATTTTGCAAGTAAGTCTGCCCGTTCATTGCCATAGATACGACAATGCCCGGGCACCCAGATCAGAGTGAAGGACTTGTTGCATAAGTGCAACTTATTAATGATGCGACCCTGGATTTCATTAGAAATAGTTTGACATGAGTTAATTGCCTGAAGGGCTGACTTGGAGTCTGAGAAAATTACTATTGAATTATAACGAGAATTTAGTGCATAGTCTATAGCTTTGTCAATTGCAAAAAGTTCTGCTGTAAACACAGATGTATGTATCGGCAATCTGTACCTAATTTCACATTCACTCGACCATACACTCGCACCCACACTTTCATCTGACTTGGAGCCGTCAGTGTACACGTGATGAGACCCCAGGTGACTGCGGATGATACCACCAAACAGGTGGTGTATCTCCAACTCCGGCGCCTTTTCTTTTGATGATGGTAACCACGATGTGTTGACGCCGAAGTTGGGTGTCTCCCACGGTGGTATCTCGTTGATGGTAAACTTGTCGCAGTCCCCAAGGTCTATTTGTAGTTGTTCGGCTAGCAGGTGGAGGCGCACAGCCAGTGGCCTCCGTCTTCCGTGTTGAAGGTGGTGATGTTGTTGGAGGGAGGCACTGGCTACGTTGCCGATCTCCGACTTCCGGATCGTTGACATAGCGGTGTTGAGTGCGAGTTGATCCCGTCGAAGTCGGAGAGGAGGTATGTTCGCCTCCACCTCCATCCTAGCTACACGTGTACACTTCAGAGCTCCCAAACACACACGTAAACATTTATTCTGGTACACATCCAATCTTCCTAATGTTGTATCTGATGCCGATCCATACACCTGTGAGCCATAGTCTAGCTTTGTACGAATAAGGGTCTTATACACCATTAATAAAGATTTCCTGTCGGCTCCCCATGTGGTACCTGATAGGTACTTAAGGACATTTAAAGGTTTTTCACAACGAACAAGCAAATTATTAATATGATGTGTAAAATTTAATCTTTGGTCAAAATGAATTCCTAAAAATTTAACAGAATTATGAAATGGTACCGGTTGGCCATCTAACGTTACGTTAATTTGAGGTACTCTACGTTTACTGAAAATTACTCCGGTACACTTAGGAACGGAAAACTTAAAGCCCCACTGTAAGGCCCATTGGTGGACAGAATCAAGCGCTGCTTGAATCCGTCCTACTGAAAACTGTGCATTACGTGACGAGTGCCACATTGCACAATCATCAGCATACAACGAGTATTTAAGATTCCTGGGAACTAGAGCTGATGACAGAATATCATTGATCATGATGTTAAAAAGTGTAGGACTAAGCACGCTTCCCTGTGGCACCCCGTTCTCTTGGACAAAAATGTCCGATGTTACGTTACAGGGAAGGGTGACAGAAAAAGTTCTGTCACGCAAAAAGTTGTTGATGAAAATGGGCAAATTACCTCTTAAACCATAACCGTGAAGCTTCATCAGAATACCGTGTCGCCATGTCATGTCATAGGCTTTATGGATGTCCAAGAACACCCCTACCATGAATTCTTTATTGGCAAATGCCTTTGAAATGCAATGTTCCAGGTTCATCAAGTGATCAACTGTGCTCCGGTGTTTCCGGAAGCCACATTGTCGATCACTCAATAAACCCTTCGCTTCTAAAACAAAAAGTAGCCTATTATTTATCATTCTTTCCATGACTTTACAGAGGCAAGAAGTCAACGCAATAGGTCGAAATGAACTGGGATTCACAAGACGACCAGACTGTTTAGGTATCGGTATGATCCACGCAAAGTGCCATGAGTTTGGGAAGGTGTTAGACACCCAAATCTCATTATACAGTGCTAGCAACTTGACCAGGTTATCCTGGCCAAGATGCCGGATCATACCGTACGTTATGGTGTCAGGTCCAGGACTGGTGTCTTTACAGGATCTCAGGGCAAGGAGAAGTTCGTCTATCGTAAACTCCCGGTTGTATGGGTAGTCTACGTCTTCTGTGGCAAAGTCTATCTCTTGTAGTTCAGCCATACGTTTGTGATGGAGAAAACGTTGATCGTAATTGGCTGAACTACTTACTTTTGAGAAACTCCTAGCAAGTACGTTTGCTACGTCCACGGGATCGTCGTAGATGTTATTATCCACTTGAAGAGTGGTGATGGGAGTATACGGGCGTTTGTTATTTAATATCTTTATAGTGGACCAGACTTTTGTAAGTGGTGTAAAACGATTCACCGTGGACACAAACGACCGCCAAGAGTCCCTTTTAGCTCTATTAATTACTCTCCTTGCCTCAGCCCTCGCCCGTTTGTAAGCTATAAAGTTGTTTTGAGTGGGCTGTTTGTCAAAAATCCTGTATCTCCTATTACGTTTCCTTAATGCCTCTCGGCAATCCGTTGACCACCAATGTGCTTCACGCTTATTTCGAATTATAGAGGTTTTGGGAATAGCAACCTCAGCTGCGTGTAAAATGTTTTGTGTTAAATTTCGCATCTTTTCATCTATGGTCTCCCCGGACATATCCAGGTCGACGATCCTCCCGAAAGACCCCCAATCTGCTCTCTTAAAATTAAACTTTGGCACCAAAGGGGCCGAAACAGTATGACTTGAATAAGAGAGACAGATGGGAAAGTGGTCACTACCAAGGGAGTCGGACTCAGGATGCCAAGAAAAATCCTGGTGTATATCCGGGGAGGCCAGAGACAAATCGATAGACGAAAAGTTGCCAGAACGATCGTCAACCCTGGTGGCTTGGCCATCGTTCAGGAGGCAGAGGTTGGATTGTAGTATAATGTCTGCCATCTGCCCTCCGCGAGCATCAGTTCTTAAGCTTCCCCACTGACAGTGATGGGCATTAAAGTCGCCCAGTACCAATTTTTTACCATGTAGTTGACTAAATAAATTATGAAATGAATCACTGTCAATGGGGCCGCGTGGCGGACAGTAAAGAGAGCAGATGGATATGTAGGTGTTGTGTAATTTCACTCTGCAAGCAACGGCTTCCAGAGTAGTGTTTACTGTTATTTGTGTCTGTGGATGTGATTTGTGTGTGTATATTGCTACTCCGTGTCCATCGTTTCTCCTGTATGCGTTGTAATGTTTAAATTGTGTTGGGTCAGAGTGATTCTCCAACCCTGTCTCCTGTAAACAGACGACGTCTGGCCTGTGTGTGTGTAATAATATTGATATGTTGTTCAATTTATTCCCAAGACTTCTACAATTCCACTGTAGTACAGTGAACATGGCGATTTAAGAGTTACGGGGTCGGCCTGCGTGCTTAGTCTTCTTGTGCCGCCCGCCGCGTGGCGAGTAGCTACCGGGGGACCTTTCCCGGTTCTTGCGTCCGGAGACATCCATTGCTTCCTCATCAATGGTGAGTCTCCCAGACTCCACCGAGGAAGAGCTATCCCTTCTCTCCCCCGATGAAGTGGGAGTAGGGTGTGTGCAAGGAAGTGACTTTGGTTTTAGGGTGGTGTAGTTAACTTTATCTTTCTTGTCTGACTTCTTCTTTGGTTTCTCTGACTGCAAAGCAGCTGCAGCCTGAGAATAGGAGTTAGTAGATTTGGTAATAGTCTTAGAGGGGGTAATAATAGTAGGTGTAGTAGTAGAGTGATCAGCCTGTTCGCTCGGCTCTGACTCAGTCTGAGTACTAATGGTACACATCACGGGTCGAGATATCACCGCCGATGCATACGAGACATTGGGTGATGGGGTCGCTTGCGATCCCATCACCGCCTTCCTCGCATCATGATAAGAGATACCTCGCACTGCCTTCACTGAGCAGACCTCCTTCTCCATCTTCCACTTGGGACAATCCCTCGAGGAAGTGGAGTGAGTACCCTTACAATGAAAGCAGGAGAGCTCCACTGATGTGCACTTTTCCTCAACATGGCCAGGCGTCGCGCACCTGCCACACACTGGAGAAGAAGCCTTACAAGTTCGATTTCCATGTCCATAAATCTGACAGTTCAAACATCTAAGAGGGTTGGGGATAAAGGGTCTTACTTTAACGATTTCATATCCAATTTTGACAGTTTCAGGAAGTGAAACTTTGCCAAAAGTCAAAATTAGGGTTGCAGTCTTCTTCCTTATACCATCCTCTAATCGTGTAATAAATCTAGCGTCAATGATATCTTGATTTTTCATTTCCTCAATTATTTCCGTTTCTTCCATCATCATTAAATCCCTACAGGTGATTACTCCCCTGCAGGAATTCATGGCTTGAGGAATCTTGGCTTCAACTTCATAATTGTGGATCTGACGTAATTTTAGCAAAGTGGCTACTTGTTTTGAATTAAATGTTTTGACTAAGAGATCTCCAGAGGCAAGTTTTTTTACAGATTCAACCACACCAGCCCAGCCATCAACTACCTTTTGAACAATGAAGGGATTGAGGCCGGCTAGTGGGGCCGAACCAGTGGCATGTAACATTACAAACGAAGCATTTTTTACGTCTATGTCGAGGGGTGTTCGAGTCTCGTATCGTCCGTCGGTTCGTGGTGGTGGTCGGTCATGGCCGCCTCCTCCGCTATACGGAGGAGGGGTTGGGAGGGAAGGCAACATAGTAACCACTTCCCCCAAGATGGGGGGAAGTGGGAAGAGGAAAAGAAAACACCAGATAAGGATAATACCAGTCCTAATTAACTAATGTTTGAGATCAACCTCTCAACCCACACTAAGGTGGTCCGACTGTGTTCAACCACACCCAGAGCTATCAGTGGGGGAGTCCACCATAGGTAGGAGGCAAAGTTGATCTCAATATAAAGATATAGACACCTACTATATCGTCTACCAGCTATGGAGGGAATGAATACTAGCTAAGCCTAGTCGTCACCAGAAGGGCGAAAAAAAAGAAACTACTGCCGGTGCGGCAGGCCCTGGCAGCTAGAGGAGAGAGCATAAAAACATACGACCTCTCTCTCCACGACCCAGTCTCAAAGTCGAGATCAGTCTTTTTTTTTTTTTTTTTTTTTTTTTTTTTTTTTTTTTTTTTTTCCTGGCCTATCGACCATGGTGTTGGTCATTAAGGCCTTTTATTTTATTTTTAATTTATTTATTTATTTTTTTAATTTTATTTATTTATTATTCTTTTAATTTTAACTTTTTGCATATTATTTCTATGCATATATTATTATTATTATTATTATTATTATTATTATTATTATTATTATTACATTAAAACTTAAAACTAAACATATATAATAATTTTTCTATTTTGTACTTTTATACAAATAAAAATTTTCTTAATTTAACATCCTAGCTAAAAAACTAATCTATGTACCTACTCAACCAATAGCTAACTAGACTAATACCTCTTCCAGCCAATCGCTAAACCTAGACAGACAAATCGCTAAACCTATTTTAGACAATCGCTAAACCTAGCTAATACATCATAATATACAATATATACAACACATAATTTATAATATTCATAATTGAAACATAAGTCATACAAAATGGTAACAATAATAATAATAAAAAGTCACATCACTCTGATCAGTTCGGTCTCCCTCAAGAAAGTCATCAATTTATCAGTCACACCACCATCCCCATCACCTAAGAGAGCTGAGAGTGTGAAGGGGACTTTTACTGCATCACAGTAACTTATGAGGGAAGCACGTTCCCCCACAAATCGCCGACAATGCAGGATGATATGACTGATAGATAACACCGCATTGCAGGTGTTACAATGCGGTGGAAAACGTTTGTCTATATATGGTTCTAGATGAGTTATTCTGGTGCTGTTGGTTCGCAATCTTGCCAGGATTCGTTCTTCCAAACGGTTGGGCCTGTTGGAAGTGGCCCAATTACCCAGTTGAGGCTTGATGGTAGAGATGTTTAGTCTGGTCCACTGACCTTGCCACAGAAGATTAATTGATTTCTTTCCGAGGGATAGACACGACTGTAAATCACGAGGGACGTCCCAAGTAACCTCGAGCTCTACAGCCGATTTTGCAAGTAAGTCTGCCCGTTCATTGCCATAAATACGACAATGCCCGGGCACCCAGATCAGAGTGAAGGACTTGTTGCATAAGTGCAACTTATTAATGATGCGACCCTGGATTTCATTAGAAATAGTTTGACATGAGTTAATTGCCTGAAGGGCTGACTTGGAGTCTGAGAAAATTACTATTGAATTATAACGAGAATTTAGTGCATAGTCTATGGCTTTGTCAATTGCAAAAAGTTCTGCTGTAAACACAGATGTATGTATCGGCAATCTGTACCTAATTTCACATTCACTCGACCATACACTCGAACCCACACTTTCATCTGACTTGGAGCCGTCAGTGTACACGTGATGAGACCCCAGGTGACTGCGGACTATACCACCAAACAGGTGGTGTATCTCCAACTCCGGCGCCTTTTCTTTTGATGATGGTAACCACGATGTGTTGACGCCGAAGTTGGGTGTCTCCCACGGTGGTATCTTGGTGGTGATGAACTTGTCGCAGTCCCCGAGGTCTATTTGCAGTTGTTGTTCTAGCTGGTGGAGGCGGACAGCCAGTGGCCTCCGTCTTCCGTGGTGAAGGTAGTGATGTTGTTGAAGGGAGGCACTGGCTACGTTACCGATCTCCGACTTCCTGATGGTGGACATGGCAGTGTTGATGGCGATTTGATCCCGTCGAAGTCGGAGAGGAGGTATGTTCGCCTCCACCTCCATCCTAGCTACACGTGTACACTTCAGAGCTCCCAAACACACACGTAAACATTTATTCTGGTACACATCCAATCTCCCTAATGTTGTATCTGATGCCGATCCATACACCTGTGAGCCATAGTCTAGCTTTGTACGAATTAGGGTTTTATACACCATTAATAAAGATTTCCTGTCGGCTCCCCATGTGGTACCTGATAGGTACTTAAGGACATTTAAAGGTTTTTCACAACGAACAAGCAAGTTATTAATATGATGTGTAAAATTTAATCTTTGGTCAAAATGAATTCCTAAAAATTTAACAGAATTATGAAATGGTACCGGTTGGCCATCTAACGTTACGTTAATTTGAGGTACTCTACGTTTACTAAAAATTACTCCGGTACACTTAGGAACGGAAAACTTAAAGCCCCACTGTAAGGCCCATTGGTGGACAGAATCAAGCGCTGCTTGAATCCGTCCTACTGAAAACTGTGCATTACGTGACGAGTGCCACATTGCACAATCATCAGCATACAACGAGTATTTAAGATTCCTGGGAACTAGAGCTGATGACAGAATATCATTGATCATGATGTTAAAAAGTGTAGGACTAAGCACGCTTCCCTGTGGCACCCCGTTCTCTTGGACAAAAATGTCCGATGTTACATTACAGGGAAGGGTGACAGAAAAGGTTCTGTCACGCAAAAAGTTGTTGATGAAAATGGGCAAATTACCTCTTAAACCATAACCGTGAAGCTTCATCAGAATACCGTGTCGCCATGTCATGTCATAGGCTTTATGGATGTCCAAGAACACCCCTACCATGAATTCTTTATTGGCAAATGCCTTTGAAATGCAATGTTCCAGGTTCATCAAGTGATCAACTGTGCTCCGGTGTTTCCGGAAGCCACATTGTCGATCACTCAATAAACCCTTCGCTTCTAAAACAAAAAGTAGCCTATTATTTATCATTCTTTCCATGACTTTACAGAGGCAGGAAGTCAACGCAATAGGTCGAAATGAACTGGGATTCATAAGACGACCAGACTGTTTAGGTATCGGTATGATCCACGCAAAGTGCCATGAGTTTGGGAAGGTGTTAGACACCCAAATCTCATTATACAGTGCTAGCAACTTGACCAGGTTATCCTGGCCAAGATGCCGGATCATACCGTACGTTATGGTGTCAGGTCCAGGACTGGTGTCTTTACAGGATCTTAGGGCAAGGAGAAGTTCGTCTATCGTAAACTCCCGGTTGTATGGGTAGTCTACGTCTTCTGTGGCAAAGTCTATCTCTTGTAGTTCAGCCATACGTTTGTGATGGAGAAAACGTTGGTCGTAATTGGCTGAACTACTTACTTTTGAGAAACTCCTGGCAAGTACGTTTGCTACGTCCACGGGATCGTCGTAGATGTTGTTGTCCACTTGAAGAGTGGTGATGGGAGTATACGGGCGTTTGTTATTTAGTATCTTTATAGTGGACCAGACTTTTGTAAGTGGTGTAAAACGATTCACCGTGGACACAAACGACCGCCAAGAGTCCCTTTTAGCTCTATTAATTACTCTCCTTGCCTCAGCTCTCGCCCGTTTGTAAGCTATAAAGTTGTTCTGAGTTGGCTGTTTGTCAAAAATCCTGTATCTCCTATTACGTTTCCTTAATGCCTCTCGGCAATCCGTTGACCACCAATGTGCTTCACGCTTATTTCGAATTATAGAGGTTTTGGGAATAGCAACCTCAGCTGCGTGTAAAATGTTTTGTGTTAAATTTCGCATCTTTTCATCTATGGTCTCCCCAGATATATCTAGGTCGACGATCCTCCCGAAAGACCCCCAATCTGCTCTCTTAAAACTAAACTTTGGCACCAAAGGGGCCGAAACAGCATGACTTGAATAAGAGAGACAGATGGGAAAGTGGTCACTACCAAGGGAGTCGGACTCAGGATGCCAAGAAAAATCCTGGTGTATATCCGGGGAGGCCAGAGACAAATCGATGGCCGAAAAGTTGCCAGAACGATCGTCAACCCTGGTGGCTTGGCCATCGTTCAGGAGGCAGAGGTTGGATTGTAATATAATGTCTGCCATCTGCCCTCCGCGAGCATCAGTTCTTAAGCTTCCCCACTGACAGTGATGGGCATTAAAGTCGCCCAGTATTAATTTTTTACCTGTTACTTGACTGAATAGATTATGAAATAAATCACTGTCAATGGGGTCGCGTGGCGGACAGTAAAGAGAGCAGATGGATATGTAGGTGTTGTGTAATTTCACTCTGCAAGCAATGGCTTCCAGAGTAGTGTTTAATGTTATTTGTGTCTGTGGATGTGATTTGTGTGTGTATATTGCTACTCCGTGTCCATCGTTTCTCCTGTATGCGTTGTAATGTTTAAATTGTGTTGGGTCAGAGTGATTCTCCAACCCTGTCTCCTGTAAACAGACGACGTCTGGCCTGTGTGTGTGTAATAATATTGATATGTTGTTCAATTTATTCCCAAGACTTCTACAATTCCACTGTAGTACAGTGAACATGGCGATTTAAGAGTTACGGGGTCGGCCTGCGTGCTTAGTCTTCTTGTGCCGCCCGCCGCGTGGCGAGTAGCTACCGGGGGACCTTTCCCGGTTCTTGCGTCCGGAGACATCCATTGCTTCCTCATCAATGGTGAGTCTCCCAGACTCCACCGAGGAAGAGCTATCCCTTCTCTCCCCCGATGAAGTGGGAGTAGGGTGTGTGCAAGGAAGTGACTTTGGTTTTAGGGTGGTGTAGTTAACTTTATCTTTCTTGTCTGACTTCTTCTTTGGTTTCTCTGACTGCAAAGCAGCTGCAGCCTGAGAATAGGAGTTAGTAGATTTGGTAATAGTCTTAGAGGGGGTAATAATAGTAGGTGTAGTAGTAGAGTGATCAGCCTGTTCGCTCGGCTCTGACTCAGTCTGAGTACTGATAGTACACATCACGGGTCGAGATATCACCGCCGATGCATACGAGACATTGGGTGATGGGGTCGCTTGCGATCCCATCACCGCCTTCCTCGCATCATGATAAGAGATACCTCGCACTGCCTTCACTGAGCAGACCTCCTTCTCCAGCTTCCACTTGGGACAATCCCTCGAGGAAGTGGAGTGAGTACCCTTACAATGAAAGCAGGAGAGCTCCACTGATGTGCACTTTTCCTCAACATGGCCAGGCGTCGCGCACCTGCCACACACTGGAGAAGAAGCCTTACAAGTACGATTTCCATGTCCATAAATCTGACAGTTCAAGCATCTAAGAGGGTTGGGGATAAAGGGTCTTACTTTAACGATTTCATAACCAATTTTGACAGTTTCAGGAAGTGAAACTTTGCCAAAAGTCAAAATTAGGGTTGCAGTCTTCTTCCTTATACCATCCTCTAATCGTGTAATGAATCTAGCGTCAATGATATCTTGATTTTTCATTTCCTCAATTATTTCCGTTTCTTCCATCATCATTAAATCCCTACAGGTGATTACTCCCCTGCAGGAATTCATGGCTTGAGGAATCTTGGCTTCAACTTCATAATTGTGAATCTGACGTAATTTTAGCAAAGTGGCTACTTGTTTAGAATTGAATGTTTTTACTAGGAGGTCTCCAGATGCAAGTTTTTTTACTGATTCAACCACACCAGCCCAGCCATCAATAACCTTTTGAACAATGAAAGGATTGAGGCCGGCTAGTGGGGCCGAACCAGTGGCATGTAACATAACAAAAGATGCATTTTTCACGTCAATGTCAAGGGGTGTTCGAGTCTCGGTTCGTCCGTCATTCCGTGGTTCGTTAGTTCGTGGTGGTGGTCGGTCATGGCCGCCTCCTCCGCTATACGGAGGAGGGGTTGGGAGGGAAGGCAACATAGTAACCACTTCCCCCAAGATGGGGGGAAGTGGGAAGAGGAAAAGAAAACACCAGATAAGGATAATACCAGCCCTAATTAACTAATTGTTGAGATCAACCTCTCAACCCACACTAAGGTGGTCCGACTGTGTTCAACCACACCCAGAGCTATCAGTGGGGGAGTCCACCATAGGCAGGAGGCAAAGTTGATCTCAATATAAAGATATAGACACCTACTATATCGTCTACCAGCTATGGAGGGAATGACTACTAGCTAAGCCTAGTCGTCACCAGAAGGGTGAAAAAAAAGAAACTACTGCCGGTGCGGCAGGCCCTGGCAGCTAGAGGAGAGAGCATAAAAGCATACAACCTCTCTCTCCACGACCCAGTCTCAAAGTCTCCTCGAGATCAGTCAGCCGGGGCAGCTGCTTATATTTGCCCCCAACGGCTGCTGATTGGCCGATCCTTATGACCACACGTCTCTGATAGGTTCAACTATGTTAACTACTCTGCCATTGGTTGCGAGCACGTAAGCTCGTCTGGGATTGGTTGATTAGGCCCTCGCTATCTACGCCACTTGGTAGGTTAGGGCAAGAAGGGCGGGTTGGTTCCGGTCAGTTTGAACTGGTTTGCGGGGGAACGTCCCACAGCTGACGCCTGGCTGTCGAGTTGCTTGCAGGTTCGTGACAGGAAGGAGAGAGAGAGAGAGAGAGAGAGAGAGAGAGAGAGAGAGAGAAATATTCGAAAGTTTTTTGGTGAGTTGGGGTTGTAAGGAGAGAGAGAGAGAGAGAAAGGGGGGGGATAATAAGAAGGGAGGGGGGCTGTATGACAGGACAAGCCATTACACTGACTACTGGTGGTAGAGGATTTGAATATAGAATCAAATTTTGAAAGGTCGAACAACTCGTTTTCCTTATAAATGGGCAAGTAGCTGGTCAAATTGAATGCTTATTTTCCTTTTTATACTGATTACATTTCTTCAAACATATCATGGAATTTGATAAACAGGCCAGCTGTACAGCCATGGCTGATAGTGGTGTACCAGGGTCCAAGGAGTGTTGGAGAGCAACTGAACAATTTCGAACAAGTGAATTTTACAAACCATTCTCAACGATGAGAGAGGTTTATAAGACTCACTTTTTCGAACTCTGTTCAGTTGCTCTCCAACACTCCTTGGACCCTGGTCCACCACTATCAGCCATGGCTGTAAGTACAGTCACTCATAAAAGTAAAGACACCCCCAGGCAAGACACCTTTTGAGTGGTGTGATATCGGCTCTGGTAACGTTGTACAGCTGGTCACACTCCCGTGAGGCCCACCCAGCGTTGTCAATGTTGGCCGAGATAACCCCGAAACACTAGTTGTGAGCTCTGCTCGCTCGAACCATTCACTGGTGGGAGGGAGAAGTAAGGAGGGATTTGAGGAGGGTAGGGGGGGTGTCTATACATAAGAGGTGAGAAATTATTCTTGGGGAGGTGAAAAATGTGTGGAAGCCCAGTTATCAATTATTTATATACCAACATTCGTGTCAATTATTAACATCATTAAATGTAAGATTAAGTTTTTCATATTATGATGTAACACAAAAACAACCGAGGTAATATTATTGTATACGGTATTTTTTCGTATAATATTCAATGGTTATCATCAAGCACTAAACGCTGAAAAATACTTACACAATAACTGAATAAGAATCATGAACCAGAATGCTATTTATTAAATGAAGCAAATGTGAATACCTTTATATTACATGTGTCAAGTGTTGATACCACTAACACACACTTCCATTTCCCCCGTATCTACCTAACAGTTTATAATCGTGTCAAATATCAAGGCTCTCATTATCCCTCACGTGATAGCAACCTTGTAATATTCTGAATACTTTTAATAATAGCCTGTTGTATTGAAATATTGGAATTTGACTATGAAACCCTTTTTTTGTCATTTGTCTCTTGTTATCAAAAATTATTGTTTGGTCTGTATCTCTCTTCTCCGTGTGTATCTCTCTTTTCTGTGTGCATGTAATATACTTATATAATTATATAAGCCAGTACACACACACATAACATAATAATGTTGGTGACAGAGGTTTTATTGGTTTTATCTGTCATGAGTTGCGAGAGAAGTATATTCATAATTATTTAAACATTATAATAGTTCCATCAAGTAATGCATGGGATGCACAGTTGAGGTTTCATCGGACATGTTAATAAACAAGCTGGAAACTATTTTCAACATTTCTTAAAATTAAACTTTATTGAAGGCGTGTTAAGGTCTGAAATCCTGTGTTTCCCATCATACAACATTTTCCCAATACTCACACCGTTATATTTGATGCCGTATTGGTCTTTACTGTCTTCTGCTACAAGGTTGATATTAGTGTGACATTCCATATACACTCTACCACTACTCATACCGTTGTATTTGATGCCGTATTGGTCTTTACTGTCTTCTGCTACAAGGTTGATATTAGTGTGACATTCCATATACACCTTGTCTTGTGAACTGACTGACTGCACCACCTTACACATCTTCAAGTCATCAGGACTGCCAACATGTTGGAGAGGGAATATTTCCACACTCAGTCTTCAATACCCTTACCAGTTTAGTGGTTTTCAACCAACTCATAATCCTCTTGTAGTATCAAAACTAATTTGGGCTAACGAGACTAGAGTCAACGTCAATCTCTAATTAATGAAAAAAAAAAAACAGTTGACAAGCCTGTGGGTGCCAGACGCAATCTCCCTGGCCTCTGCTCACATGTATTATCTGCCAAAATAAAAAAAATTTGCTACCTACAAACAGATGAAATACTGAGGGATTTATAGTAAATTATCAAACAGCACGTGTTCACTATATTCAATACAACGAGCTATTGTTAAAAGTATTCAGAATATTACAAGGTTGCTATCACGTGAGGGATAATGAGAGCCTTGATATTTGACACGATTATAAACTGTTAGGTAGATACGGGGGAAATGGAAGTGTGTGTTAGTGGTAATATAAAGGTATTCACATTTGCTTCATTTAATAAATAGCATTCTGGTTCATGATTCTTATTCAGTTATTGTGTAAGTATTTTTTAGCATTTAGTGCATGATAATAACCATTAAATATTATACGAAAAAAGTATACAATAATATTACCTCGGTTGTTTTTGTGTTACATCATAATATGAAAAAGTTAATCTTACCTTTAATGATGTTAATAATTGACACGAATATCGGTATATAAATAATTGATAACCGGGTGTATTTTCGTACTTTTATTAAAGCTTCCACACATTTTTCACCTCCCCAAGAATAATTTCTCACCTCTCTTGTATAGACATCCCCCCTACCCTCCTCAAATCCCTCCTTACTTCTCCCTCCCACCAGTGAATGGTTCGAGCGAGCAGAGCTCACAACTAGTGTTTCGGGGTTATCTCGGCCAACATTGACAACGCTGGGTGGGCCTCACGGGAGTGTGAACGTCAGAGGTGGTGTGGTGTGGGTTGTGTTTGGAGGAAGGTTGGTTTGCTCGAAACATTATCCCAACTCATGCTTCGTCTTATTTACCATTAGTTACAAATGTGTCGAGCAAATCAATTTCATCTCTCAAGCGCCATCACTTACGTCACGTACACTGTTGCCAGAACCGATATCACAAGTATAAGAAGATGACTGGCCTGTGGGGGTCTTAATTTTTATGAGTGACTGTACCTACTTAGATATTTTTTAAATTTCAATATATATATATATATATATATATATATATATATGCAGAGTAACCACAGGAGAAAACAAAGGCAGAACAGTAAGTACTTTCGTATATTACATCTTCAGACAGAATATATATATATATATATATATATATATATATATATATATATATATATATATATATATATATATATATATATATATATATATATATATATATATATATATATATATATTGGAAGCATTTATTATGTGTATTGGTAAACTATTATCTGATGGTGTCACTGACAGATCACGGCGGACGTGGGTTAATTATTATTACAACACATATAATTAAATACTGAAGCTTTATTTCATGTGAGACAAACTGGTTTCGGTACTGATGTAGTATTCGAAAATCGTGTTTCTTACATGAATGAATGCAATTTTATTTGGATATATGTGTTGTAATATTGTTGTTGTAATATGTCCATAATATTTATAACATGTTACTCATTATCAATATAATACGTTTATTTACATGATATTTATTAGAGAACAGTTAAACCCGCATATTGACAAATTATAATTGGGTTTGTTTCGCCCGAGCAGACGACTGAATTTCGGTTCAATTCATAGCTGCCACTGTTATTTCAAACCTCACTGACACTCATCACAACACCCTTCAAACCATACAGAACAGAGCCATAAAGACAATCACAGGCTGCACAGCTACCACACCTACAGACCACCTACACTATGAAACCAAAGTCCTCAAAATCAAGGATCACCTTGACATGAGAGGCACACAAACACTTGCTGCAGCCTCCACAAACCCACACCATCCACTACACTACATGGCACAACACCCACACATGCCAAGGAACATCAAAACAACACCCAGTATACGATACCATACACAAATACTATCATCTCTTACACCCTGCCCACCCCAAACCAATCTCCAGAAACACATCCATACTCAAATCACTCATGAATCCATCCAAACACTCAAAAACAACACTCAGCTGCATGCACGACCTCCTGACATCCACCCATCCGAATCCTCCCTTCCCCGTGAGGACAGAGTCCACCTGGCCAGGCTGCGGTGTGGCCACCACCCGGCACCTCTGACATATCAGAAGAGGCTGGATAAGTCTTGCTGTTCTATTTTGAATGGTCTGGACTTTTTTTTAGTAGATAGTTAGGAAGACCAACCCACAAGACATTACAGTAATCAACACGAGACAAAATGGCTGAATGAATTAATGATAGGAGACATCGCTTGTTGAGAAACCGCCTTACAGAATACAAGTTCCTGATATGAAAGTTGCAGACCTTGACAACCTGTTTAATAATTATTTTCCTCATAATTCAGTTTGGAATTTAAGTGCACTCCGAGGTTTCGCACAGTGGATACTGGGTCCAGCTGATGGCCTCCAATGTTCAACGACAGATCATTTTCAAGATGGTTTATCCTTCTGTTACCACGGATAATGGTGATTTCAGTCTTGTTATCATTCAGTTTCAGTTTCCGCTTTAATTAACATCCATAGTTTGACATCCGACAACAGGGATTCCATTTTCATCTTGGTTTCATTTATATTTTCTATCTTGACATAAATATTTTGGTAATAAAGGACAACACGTGTATGATATTGCAGCACCTTATAATAATAATTGAGGGGGTTGAGTTGATGTAAGGTGTTGTATGATTATATTTTGATATGATACTGATTTATTTGCACAATGGAAGGAAAGTGTCGGTGGTTATTTGATTGAGGCTGTACACAATACATAATAACATAATTACAGGTATTAATGACACACACACACTTCCTGTATTCCTTGACTTGATTACCTGAATAAAATACTATAACTAAATAACTAATATAACTTTTTTTCTTCAAAAAAATTTTCAGTCATTTGTGCAGACCATCAATCACAAACACACACCACGGTTATACCTGTACAACCACCCAGTTTGTGCAGGTATGATTGATAATAGTCTATGGAGGCCTTTATTGGTGTATAATCCAGCCAACCTACATTTGTTGACAGTATATATAGCTAGTATTTATTGTGCTACAACCAAACTCTCGTAAAAATCTGGGATTGTACAAAATTATAATGATAATCTCATACATTATACTTCATTTTATTTAAGGGGGTGCAGGAATAGGGGGACAGGCTTAGGGGGGTGCGGGAGTAGGGAACAGGCTTGGCGGGGTTTTGGGGGATGCGGGAGTAGGGGGACAGGCTTGGCGGGGTTTTGGGGGGTGCGGGAGTAGGGGGACAGGCTTGAGGGGGGGGGTTAGAGGGGTGCGGGAATAGGGGACAGGCTTTCTACCCACCCCAAGCCTGTCCCCCTATTCCCTCACACCCCAAACCCCCCTCAAGCCTGCCCCCTACTCCCGCACCCCCCTAAAAGAAATAATAAATTCATGTTGGCTTGCTAGCCTCGGGTGGGTCTCCGAGAGAGAGAGGGGAAAGGGAGGGAGAAAGAGAGAAGGAAGAAGGAGAGAGAGGAAAGGGAGGGAGAGAGAATGAAGAAGAAATGAGAGAAAGAGAATGAAAGGGAGAGAGAGAATTTGATAGACGACAGACAGAGAGAGAGAGAGGACAGGAATCAAGCAGAAAATTAAAGAATTAAACTGAAAGGGAATATCTGTGAGTTCAAAGGAGCGCCAAAACACACACACACACACACACACCACCTCCACACACACACACACACACACACACCACCACACTTGTAAGGCTTCATTATTTTCCAAAAGCTGAGTATCCACATTCACAAAATCTTACTAAAACGGGACATAATAACAGTTCAAATTAAGCGCTTATTATAACTCACTCTGATTGGCCCACCTCAAAAAATCAATACTCGAAGATTATCGCTGATTGGCTATACAACCTCCTTGGCTTAACTCTGTCTGTTATCTCTCTCTCTCTCTCTCTCTCATACACACACACCCGTAAACTATAACTAACTCTCTCGCTCTCTCGCTCTCTCTCTCATACACCCCCCCCCCCATAAACTCTCTCTCTCTCTCTCTCTCTCTCTCTCTCTCTCTCTCTCTCTCTCTCTCTCTCACATACACACACTTCACTTAAACATTTCTCCACATATACACACACTTCTCCATATACACACACTCTCCACATACACATACACACACACTACTCCACACACACACACTTCTCCACACACACACACACATACTTCTCCACATACACACACTTCACTTACACATTTCTACACATACACACTTCTCCACATACACATACACACGCACACCTCCACATACACACACTTCTCCACATCACCCACACACACACACTTTTCCACATACACACACTTCACTTACACATTTCTACACATACACACACACACACACACACACACACAAACAAGGAGAGAGAGAAGGAGGGAGGAGAGAGGGAGAAGGAAGGAGGCGAGAGAGAAAAGGAAGAAGGAATGAGAGAGAGAGGAATGGGAGGCAGAGAGAGAAGGAAGGAGATAGAGAGAGAGAGAGGAAAGGGAGGGAGGGAGAGAAGGAAGGAGATAGAGAGAGAGAAGGAAGAAGTAATGAGAGAGAGAGGAAAGGGAGAGAGAGAGAAGGAATGAGAGAGAGAGAGAGAGAGGAGGAAGGAGGAGAGAGAGGAAAGGGAGGGAGAGAAAGAATGAGAAAGAGAGGAAAGGGAGGGAGAGAGAGAAGGAAGAAGGAAAGAGAGAGAGAGGAAAGGGAGGGAGAGAAGGAATGAGAGAGAGAGGAAAGGGAGGGAGAGAGAAGGAAGAAGGAATAAGAGAGGGAGGGAGGGAGAGAGAGAGAGGTAAGAGTGGGAGAGAAGGAATGAGAGAGAGGGGAAAGGGAGGGAGAGAGAAGGAAGGAGGAGAGAGAGAGAGGAAAGGGAGGGAGAGAGAGAGAAGGAAGAAGGAATGAAAGAGAGGAAAGGGAGGGAGGGAGAGAAGGAAGGAGGAGAGAGAGGGGAAAGGGAGGGAGAGAGAGAGAGGAAAGGAAGGGAGAAGGAATGAGGAAAGGGAGGGAGAGAGAAGGAAGAAGGAGAGAGAGAGGAAGAAGGAGAGAGAGAAGGAAGAAGGAATGAGAGAGAGAAGGAAGAAGGAGATAGAGAGAGAGAAGGAAGGAGGAGAGAGAGAAGGAAGAAGGAAGGAGGAGAGAGAGAGAGAATTTGATAGATGGCAGTGGGAGGAGAGAGGACAGGAATCAAGCAGAAAATCAAAGAATTGAACTAAAACGGGACATAATATCAGTTCAAATTAAGCGCTTATTGTAACTCACTCTGATTGGCCCACCTCAAAAAATCAATACTCGAAGATTATCGCTGATTGGCTATACCCGAATGATCATTATTTTAGTGTTAATATTAGCGCATTACGAGTCTTACACGTGTTATATGGTTTGTACAACCTTATAGTACAACAACAAACCCAACTATCATAGTTTACACACTCGTCAATGCCTCGTTTCATTATAATTTGGATGACAAGTGGACCTCAAATTTTCGGAAATTTTAATTAGGTCCATCTTTTTCCTATTCTCCTTCGCTGGGAAAATGGGAAGGGTTGAAGGAAGAATGGGAAGGATTGGAGAAAGAATGGGAAGGATTGGAAAAAGAATGGGAAGGGTTGAAGGAAGAATGGGAAGGGTTGAAAAAAGAATGGGAAGGGTTGAAGGAAGAATGGGAAGGGTTGAAAAAGAATGGGAAGGATTGGAGAAAGAATGGGAAGGTAAGAAGAAGAATGGGAAGGGTCGTAGAAGAAAGGGAAGGGATGAAAAATTTAACAGCTGACTTACTGTAAATACATTTTTTTTATGAAATACGATAAATAACGCAGAGAAATTTGAAGTTACTTTATGTTAAGGTGGTGCGGGAATAGGGGGACAGGCTTGAGGGGGTTAGGGGGATGCGGAAGTAGAGGACAGGCTTGGGGGGGGTTAGGGGGGTGCGGGAATAGGGGACAGGCTTTCTACCCACCCCCTTATTCCCCCACCCCCCAAACCCGCCCCAAGCCTGTCCCCCTATTCCCGCACCCCCTAAACCCCCCCCCCCCAAGCCTGTCCCCTACTCCCGCACCCCCCTAACGTGGTAATTACTGATAAACAACGAGTAGAAAATAATAGACTCTACCAAGCTGGGTTTATTGACCATGTAGCCCCAAGTCTCCAATATATAACTAAGGGTTCATTCCACAGTGTTTGGTAGTGGTTTGTAAGCATGCAAACGAAAGAATGTTAGCTGTGTAAATTAATTCCTCCCCTACACATGGATAAACCAATACACTCCTTCATATTCTCCCTCCTTCCTCCCCTACCCATACACCACTACACCCCTTCATATTGTCCCTGCCCCTCCCTCCTTCCTCCCCTACACATACACCCACTACACTCCTTCATATTCTCCCTGCCCCTCCCTCCTTCCTCCCCTACACATACACCACTACACCCCTTCATATTGTCCCTGCCCCTCCCTCCTTCCTCCCCTACACATACACCACTACACCCCTTCATATTGTCCCTGCCCCTCCCTCCTTCCTCCCCTACACATACACTCCTTCATATTGTCCCTGCCCCTCCCTCCTTCCTCCCCTACACATACACCACTACACCCCTTCATATTGTCCCTGCCCCTCCCTCCTTCCTCCCCTACACATACACCCACTACACTCCTTCATATTCTCCCTGCCCCTCCCTCCTTCCTCCCCTACACATACACCACTACACCCCTTCATATTGTCCCTGCCCCTCCCTCCTTCCTCCCCTACACATACACCACTACACCCCTTCATATTGTCCCTGCCCCTCCCTCCTTCCTCCCCTACACATACACTCCTTCATATTGTCCCTGCCCCTCCCTCCTTCCTCCCCTACACATACACCACTACACCCCTTCATATTGTCCCTGCCCCTCCCTCCTTCCTCCCCTACACATACACTCATTCATATTGTCCCTGCCCCTCCCTCCTTCCTCCCCTACACATACACCACTACACCCCTTCATATTGTCCCTGCCCCTCCCTCCTTCCTCCCCTACACATACACCCACTACACTCCTTCATATTCTCCCTGTCCCTCCCTCCTTCCTCCCCTACACATACTGTACACCCACTACACCCCTTCATATTGTCCCTGTCCCTCCCTCCTTCCTCCCCTACACATACTGTACACCCACTACACCCCTTCATATTGTCCCTGTCCCTCCCTCCTTCCTCCCCTACACATACTGTACACCCACTACACCCCTTCATATTGTCCCTGTCCCTCCCTCCTTCCTCCCCTACACATACTGTACACCCACTACACCCCTTCATATTGTCCCTGTCCCTCCCTCCTTCCTCCCCTACACATACTGTACACCCACTACACCCCTTCATATTGTCCCTGTCCCTCCCTCCTTCCTCCCCTACACATAACGGGGCGTGGCGTGGGTGATAACGGGGCGTGGCGGGGGTGATAACGTGGCGGGGGTGATAACGGGGCAGGGCGGCGGTGATAACGGGGCGGGTGTGATAACGGGGCGTGGCGGGGGTGATAACGGGGCGTGGCGGGGGTGATAACGGGGTGTGGCGGGGGTGATAACGGGGCGTGGCGGGGGTGATAACGGGGCGTGGCGGGGGTGATAACGGGGCGGGGGTGATAACGGGGCGTGGCGGGGGTGATAACAGGGTGTGGCGGGGGTGATAACGGGGCGTGGCGGGGGTGATAACGGTGCGTGGCGGGGGTGATAACGGGGCGGGGCGGGGGTGATAACGGGGCGTGGCAGGGGTGATAACGGGGCGTGGCGGGGGTGATAACGGGGCAGGTCGGGGGTAATAACGGGATGGGGCGGGGGTGATAACGGGGCGTGGCGGGGGTGATAACGTGGTGGGGCGGGGGTGATAACGGGGCGTGGCGCGGGTGATAACGGGGGGGGGCGCGGGTGATAACGGGGCGGGGCGCGGGTGATAACGGGGCGTGGCGAGGGTGATAACGGGGCAGGTCGGGGGTAATAACGGGATGGGGCGGGGGTGATAACAGCGCGTGGCGGGGGTGATAATGGGGCGGGGCGGGG
This sequence comes from Petrolisthes cinctipes, assembly GCA_033782935.1. Classification (NCBI taxonomy): domain Eukaryota; kingdom Metazoa; phylum Arthropoda; class Malacostraca; order Decapoda; family Porcellanidae; genus Petrolisthes; species Petrolisthes cinctipes. The sequence continues at coordinate 48,693 of JAWQEG010001837.1, forward strand.
GTGATAACGGGGCGTGGCGGGGGTGATAACGGGGCGTGGCGGGGGTGATAACGGGGCGGGGCGCGGGTGATAACGGGGCGTGGCGAGGGTGATAACGGGGCGGGGCGGGGGTGATAACGGGGCGTGGCAGGGGTGATAACGGGGCGTGGCGGGGGTGATAACGGGGCGGGGCGGGGGTGATAACGGGGCGTGGCAGGGGTGATAACGGGGCGGGGGTGATAACGGGGCGTGGCAGAGGTGATAACGGGGCGGGGCGGGGGTGATAACGGGGCGGGGGTGATAACGGGGCGTGGCGGGGGTGATAACGGGGCGTGGCGGGGGTGATAACGTGGCGTGGCGGGGGTGATGGCGGGGCGGGCCGGGGTGATAACGGGGCGTGGCGGGGGTGATAACGGGGCGTGGCGGGGGTGATGGCGGGGCGGGGCGGGGGTTTGTTCTCTCTCTCTCATACACACCCATAAACTCTCTCTCTCTCTCTCTCTCTCTCTCTCTCTCTCTCACACACGTTTGGGGGGTGCGGGAATAGTGGGACAGGCTTGGAGGGGGGGGGGGGGAAGGGACAGCATGGTGATATAATTGGGGGAGGGTTTAAGAGGGTGCCGGAGTATGGGACAGGCTTGGGGGGAGTAGGGGGACATATAATAACCGCCACCAACCACCACACCAAGCCAGGACTCACACCTCGCTCTCGGGCCAAAAAAAAGTTACATACGTGTTTTCTTCACATGATATCTTTGTACCGAGGAGTCATAGAGAGCTGGAGTTGGTCTCATTCGAAAGAGGAAGAGTTGCTGCTTAGAACAAAACTAAATTTAAGTTTCTAGACATTGTAGTTTAGACGTAGTAAGTAAATGAAGTACTGACACTGTACTCTGGTCAAAAGTTACACGCGTCTCTTCCTCAAGCCATATCTTTGCATCTCGGGCCGAAAAAAAGTTACATATGTCTTTTCTTCACATTATATCTTTGCACCCAGGAGTCATAGAGAGCTGGGGTTGGTCTCATTGGAAAGAGGAAGAGTTGCTGCTTAGAACGAAACTAAATTTAAGTTCCTAGGTATTGTAGTTTACACGTAGAGAGTAAGTGAAATAGAGCGATTTTTGGAGACATCACTTGGACCTGTGGCAGGATAATGTGTGTAGGGGGCAGGGGGCAGGCTTAAACAGTCACGTGTCTGTGTGTGTGTTATTAAACATTCACGTGTGTGTGTTATTAAACAGTCACGTGTGTGTGTGTATTATTAAACAGTCACGTGTCAAAAAAATCGAAAATATCAAAATCCTATATATAATTTTGTTTTTATATAAATTAAAAAATAATGTTCATTCAATATACAGCAAGAATCGCTCATTCAAAATTTGCAATAAAAAAAAATGGAAAAATTTTTTGGATTTTTTTTTTAACTCTAATAAGGGTTTGGGCGCCCCTTCGGACCCCAGTCAATCCATTTAAGGGTTTGGACATCCCTTCGGGCCCTAACCAATCCATTAGCACATCGATAATTACCCCGTTGTGTTAATTGATTTAAGGGGGTGCGGGATTAAGGGACAGGCTTGGGGGCGTTTTAGGGGGTGCGGGAATAGGGGGGCAGGCTTGGGGTGGGTAGAAAGCCAGGGAAATGTCAATAACTGTGGATACGGGAGTTCCAAGATGGCCGCCGGGCAGTCTCATAATAGCGCCGCCGCTCTAATGTGTATAGCTCTGTGGGCTACTCAAAAACCCCGTTATAAATTACCACTGGCGGCCTCAATGTCAAAAACCCTGTTATAAATTACAACTGTCGGCCTTTTCCTTCGTCCTGTGGTCAATTTAAGGCTTGCTTCGTCCTCCAATTCCTTTTTCCTTCATCCTGTGGTCAATTTAAGGCTTCCTTCGTCCTCCAACTTCATTTTAAAAGGTGTAGAACATAATAACGAGGCTCGAGTCGGCGGTTGACTGAACAGAAAACGAAGGATTTAAATATACTGGATTTTAAAATAGTCCGCCATTAAAAAATAGGAGAAAATGGGAAGGGTTGCATCATAGAAAAAGGGAAGGTTTTTAAATACTAAAAAAAAAAATAAACCCCAGAGTCCGAAACTTCTAACTAGATTGACGTGGGCTTCAATATTGACATTAAAACATTACGAATTCGATATTTTTTTACTATAGCAGCCTTGCGTAAAAATATACCTACGTTATCAAATTAAAATAATTTGCGTACGAATAGTATTTAGTGAATAATTTAAATAAATGTATATACGAAGGTCAGTAGAAGATGATTCGGACGAAACCTTCCTAACCTGGCAAATTATTACCAAATAAAAATAAAAATTGGTTAGAACAGGGTGTGGTTAGAACGGTAAATATCTCAATAAATAACCAATTAATAGCAGCTCTTAGTGTCTGGGAAATTGTATTTTAGTAAATAACCGGTAATTTAAGACTATTTTAACGAATTAACATCGTATTTTTTATATTAAAAGGGAAAAACTGATGTTAGATAATAGGGTTCATTGCCAACGGGATCTGGCAATCTTTGTAGATTCGTTACGCAAAGTTACGCATGTGTGGCGTCATTAACGCGGTCGGACACATGTGACAGGTTGACAATTATCGACTCGTTATACATTAATTACAGCCTTAGGTAAGTTCATTGTAATTTTTATGTGTAGATAATAGATTAATTTAGCCACGTGACCCACCGTGAGGAGTGATAGATAAGAAATAGAAGAGAAAAATAATATATAAAAACAGCATTTGCCCGCTCGTTTTAAATATGGCGTCGGTGTCCGGGATTCGACATTAATTTCGTAATTATTTAAAAATTAGGAGCTCAGGTAAGTCCATATTGCTATGAGATATAGTTTATTAATATATCTATCTGTATATCACACTGTGGGAGGCGAAGGAATAATAAAATATGAGAAAATAGATGGATTAACTTCTTTTTTTTTCGCCCGTGTCAAAATATGGGATTAATATCTTTATCATTTAAACATTAGAAGCTTAGGTAAGTCCATATTGCTATGAGATGTAGTTTATAAATATATCTATCCGTATATCACACTGTGGGAAGCGAGGGAATAATATTTTTACGTTAAATTTTGATATAATAAATAATGTCGTATATATTCACTCGTGGGTTTACATATGGCGAATCCCCGTCACCGTTGAAAACATCGAATTTTTTTTTTGTTAATATATATTTTGATTCAGATAAAAGTTAATTATATAAAGTTTTGAAACATAGATTTATAATTTATTTTATCATTTTAATTAATTATCTCAGTGGGAATAATAATAATAATAATAATAATTTGGTAATAAAATCGAGATTGTCCAAGCTTGGGCAGGTCAGCAGTGCAAGTTCCAAAGTTGCCAATTTAGCGCTTTTGTTGCTAGATTCGTCATTTTATAGAACAATATAGCTCTTACAATTTGGCTTTAGTGACATTTGGCAGCTGTGTTTCTGTGTTTTTGTTGCGTATTTCTTGGCGGTTTTAATTATTTCAGAGTCCTGACATAATAAAGAGTAATAAATAAATAACAATCAGAAGGTTTTGTGGGATGTTTATCAAAAATAGCGCCTTTTTAGTTAGCGCTTTTCGGGAGTAATAAGTTTAGCGCCTTAAGAAAATTCTAGTTGGCAACCCTGCCTGTCTCGACCGGTAGCAGTGTTCTCATTCTTAAGGTAATTACCCTAGACTATCGTAATTTTGGGATTATTTAAGGGAATGGAAAAGGTAATTTAAGGAAAATCGGCAAGTAACCCATTAAATCTGGAAAAATCTTAGGTAATTTTTGGATAATCTATGGAAATTTAAGG
>JAWQEG010001837.1:57500-62500 GCA_033782935.1 Petrolisthes cinctipes
AGTTTACCCTGTAGTGAAATGGTAGGGATAAACCAGTTTTTGTTATCAGGCCTTACTATGGATGTAAACATAACTGTACCCCTTGTAGTGCCACAAGGAGATGTGGTTGTGTGGTGGGGGGCTGCTCCCTCCTAAAACAGGGATTGGGGGGTTGAGATGTAGAGTGTATGTGTATGTGGGGGGGGGGGGTTCTATGTTTGGGGCATTTTGTTTGGGAGGGTGTGTGACGTGACGAGGCTACCTCCAGTCAGGAGAGGAAGGCCTCGTATATGTGTGTGTGTGTGTATGTGTATGTATGTATGTATGTGTGTGTGTGTGTATGTGTATGTATGTATGTATGTATGTGTGTGTGTGTGTTTTCAGTACAAGAATATTATTATAGTACTGGTGTGTATGTGTGTGTGTGTTCAAAGGATAGTGATAAATGTATTCTCATCTTATATAGAGAGAGTAAGTAAGTAAATAAATAAGTTAGTAAATAAGTAAGTAAATAAATAAGTAAGTAAGTAAATAAATAAGTAAGTAAATGTTTATTGGTGATTTCATACCAAGGTATATTAATATTAAATCTATCTTCAAGACAGGAAAATATGAGTAATGGTAGATGGTTTTTACTCTCATCATTTTCACTCAATAAATTCTGCTTGCATTAAATATTGCAAGATATCAATTTTGGCCCCAACTTTATTCCATATCAATGATCTTGTGTCTATGTACAGTCACGGACAATAATTAATCATCCACCTATAGGTAACTCAAACAAATTGCTATTGAATATTTTCATGTTTTGTTATTATGTATTTTTTGTTGTTGTTGAACTAGTCAGTATTTGCTTGTAGTGAAATAGAAAATGGTAATTAAACTATTTATTAGAACCAGATAGATAGATAGTGAGTTAGATAGAGATAGTGAGAGAGAGAGAGAGAAAGAAACAGAGGGAAGCTGTCAAATATTTACGTGATAATTGCTACCGAATATTTTCATGTTTTGTTATTATGTAGTTGTTGTATTGACTAGTCAGTAATTATTGGTTGTAGTGAAATAGAAGATGATAATTAACCTATTTATTAGAACCAGAGGGAAGCTGTCAAACATTTACATGTCACCCCAATGTAGATGAATATTATTGTCTGTGACTGTACAACACAATATGTGTTAGGGGGGTGCGGGAGTAGGGGGACAGGCTTTGGGGGTGTGTGGGAGTGGGGGGACAGGCTTGGGGGGGGGGGTTAAGGGGGTGCGGGAATAGGGGACAGGCTTTATACCCACCCGAACCCTGTCCCCCTACCCCCGCACCCCCTTAGTGGTGTTGACAACATAGCCAGGAGTGTGTCAATGGGATAGCTGTCCCCCAAACCTGTCCCCTACTCCTGCACCCCCCTAACACATATTGGTACCACACTATCATCAACACCATCAATATTCTTCACTTTACAGTTAAGTTTACACAGACAGTCTCTTTGTAATTGTAATAGACAAGTTTAACATTTTTTCATTACTTTAATATCGGGGGGTTGAGATGTAGTACGTGTGTGTGTATGTATGTATATTATTATGTGTTTGGGAGGGTGTGTGACGTGACGAGGCTACCTCCAGTGTGGAGATGAAGGCCTCGTATATGTATGTATGTACAGTCGTGGTCAATAATAATCATCCACATATGGGAATCTCAAACAATTTACTGTCTAATGTTTTCACGTTCACATATATGATTTTATTATTTTAAGTAGTGTGTAGCTACTTGTATTAAATTAAAAGATGGTAGTTAACGTGTGTGTGTGTGTTATTGTTTTAAGTAGTGTGTAGCTGCTTGTATTAAATTAAAAGATGGTAGTTAACCTATTTATTGGAAAGTTTATCATCTAAGGAACAGAGGGAAGCTGTCAAACTCTTACGTGAGTTACCCCTATATGGATCATTATATTTGACACCGACTGTATGTATGTTTTTTACCAATATATTTTATTTTGGGTAACATTTCAATAATATTATCTGGGATGCCTGTATATATATAGGGTCCATTCCACAGTGGTTGGTATTGGTTTGTAAGCACGCAAACGAAAGAATGTTAGCCGTGTAAATGACTTCTGGGTGAATTATTTAATGAATTTTGTGATTAAACTATACAGTGATTATTATTATTATTATTATTATTATTGTTATTATTATTATTATTATTGTTATTATTATTATTATTATTGTTATTATTATTACTATTATTATTATTACTGGTATTATTATTTTTATTATTATTATTATTATTAAATGACTTGTGGGTGAATTATTTAATGAATTTGGTGAATAAACTATACAGTGATCATCATTATCTAACTGTTGGATAGATTTTGTGAATACGGATACTCACCTTTTGGAAAATAATGAAGCCTTACAAGTGTGGTTGGTTGGTTGGGAAGCTAACAAACCAATACCACTGTGGAATCAACCCATGTACAGTTGGCCACAGAAATTCTTACACAGGTTACATGGAAAGAGAAGTTATTAATTGATTATTGTGAATGTACTGTAATGAATAGTTTACCAAGTGACTCTTATCATTACAAAACAACAAACCTAATAATAATAATAATAATAATAATCACTGTATAGTTTACTCACCAAATTCATTAAATAATTCACCCACAAGTCATTTAATAATAATAATAATAATAATAAAAATAATAATAATAATCACTGTATAGTTTACTCACCAAATTCATTAAATAATTCACCCACAAGTCATTTAATAATAATAATAATAATAATGTTGTATTGCAGTTACATATATAATCTTAACCTTTTATCTTTCTCTATGCATCTTCTTTCACACTTTCTATGTAAGGTTAGACAGCTGTTTCTCTCTATTTCACACACACACACTGTCTGTCTGTCTGTCTCCTTTCCTGTGCCTTCTTTGATATTATTATTATTATCAATATTATTATTATCAATATTATTATTATCAATATTATTATTATTGTTAATATTATTATTATTATTATCAATATTATCAATATTATTATTATTATTATTATTATTATTTTTATTATTATTATTTTTATTATTAATATTATTAATATTATAAGTTGGCTTCATATCCACCTGTGTATGTATTAGGTTTTGTAAAAATTATAAATTGTATAATTATTAGATTTAGTAAGAATTATAAACTAATTTGGTTATATATTTGTTACAGAGTTTTGGAATTAACTGGAATTAACTGGAGTTTTGGAATTAACTGGAATTGTACAAGTATGAGACCTCCTTCCATCTATAACAACAACAACACATTATTATAGATTACTGTAAGTATTTGTATTCATGGTATATACAGTACTATGGTTCTGTTGTCTTTATATGGAGACATTGTATGTACCATGGATGTGTGTGTGTGTGTGTGTTTAGAGGCTTCTGATTCCTCCTGACTATGCCATGAAACAAGCTCCTTCCATATATGTGTGTGTGTTAGAGAGAGAGAATGTGTGTGTGTGTGTGTTAGAGAGAGAGGGAGAGAGAATGTGTGTGTGTGTGTGTGTGTTTGGAGGCTTCTGATTCCTCCTACCCATGCCATGAAACAAGCTCCTTCCATATATGTGTGTGAGAGAGAGAGAGAGAAAGAGTGTGTGTCAGAGGGAGAGACAATGTGTGTGTGTGTTTGGAGGCTTCTGATTCCTCCAAACTATTCCATAAAACAAACTCCTTCCATATAGAAGTGTTCTTACTCTTGCATTCTGTAAATAGAAATCAGAAAAAAAAACAATACCACACATAGTTATTCACGGTAAATTTACAGAAGTACTGAGTTCACTATATTGTATATTTTAGTATCATTACCCACTATTTTGGACCATTCTAACACACTTTTCATCTATGGTGTTTCTCTCAGAAATGCCCCGTGTTACAAATATAATTTGGAAATTAGTTTGACCTAACCTGACCTAACCTAGACTACAGCAGACTACCGGGACCTAACCTGGGCAAACTACCGGGATATAACCAGTATAAACTATCATAAAGTGACCGGGGTAAATTCCCGGGACCTAGCCGGATGTGGTAACACTGCTCAGCCCTAGCCAAGAACACAGTACTTGTGTAATAATACCCTCATAATAAATAATGAATGAAGAATACAAATTACATTATTATTGAAGAATACAAAACAAATAATAAATGAAGAATAACAAATTAAGAATAAATAAATGACTGCAAAATAAATAATAAATTAAGAATAAAAAATTATATATATTTTGCATTCTATTTAATTTGAGGTTGAACAATGAAGCAGGGTTGGGTTATCATCCAAAGATACTGTACAGGGATGGAGAGTGACCAACAATCTATTATTATGGTACCATATGTACAATTATCTTATCCAATTGTGCATATTTTGGTTTGCTTGGTTAGGCTCCTTCCACACGAGAGGCAAAAAAACTGCGGGCAGACACTTTTACCAATAATGTGGGTGGGTGGTAGGTACAAGTGGTAAATGGCTGCCAGAGACCGTTTGATATGGTAACACTTGTATAAAGCGAGAGAATTTCACTGGGTTGCCCGTGCCTGCTGTCTTTTTGGCTCTCGTGTGGATGGGACTTAATATTAAGGGGGTGCTGTGGGTCGGGGGGGGGGTGCGGTGGGTCGGGGGGGGTGCGGGAGTAGGGGGACAGGCTTTAGGGGGGTGCGGGAGTAAAGGACAGGCTTGGGGGAGAGTGACCATCAATCTATTATGGTACCGTATGTACAATTATATTATCCACTTTGACATTGTTTGGTTTGCTTGGTTAGTGAGTACAGTAGGTGCTTGTATCCAGTTTACATTGTTTGGTTTGCTTGGTTAGTGAGTACAGTAGTTGCTTGTATCCAGTTTACATTGTTTGGTTTGCTTGGTTAGTGAGTACGGATAGTTGCTTGTATGATATGGTACGTATAAATTGTGTAATGTGTGCAAGTCCACAAGGAAGGAAAGAAACACGGAGTCCCAAGCTCTTTCGTGTATTCACATCTTG